>JABUQX010078383.1:17500-42500 GCA_015478945.1 Trachelipus rathkii
CGCTGCCAGACCTAAGATTATACTAAAATTTAATTCAGGTGTTATTAATAAATATTAAGAATAAAATAATTTTTTTTTAAGTTTCATCGATGAAATTGCTTGCTGAGATCAAAAATGTTATTTATTTTCCTGTAGCTGTTATAGAGTTTTAGTTACATGCATGATGCTTTCGGGAGGCTGGCCTATATACGTAATTATTAAAACAAAATTTATTTCTAAAAAAAATTTTTTTAGGCAAATGTTGCCCAATTCAAATTTTTGTTTCAAATTTACGCTTACGAACAAACCCAAAATGTACGTTTTACAACCAAACATATTTATGTTACTCTTTAGTTTAAATAACACATTTAAGTTAATATATACGCAATTATAAAACAATATTTCATTTTCTAAAAATATTTTATGTAAATGTAGCCGAAGCCAAAGTTACTCGTACGTTTTCGAACAAAATATATATTTATATATATATGGGTAACACAAATATCCGATGACTTGCGATTATCGGAAAAGTAATCGATATCTGATAGGATTACCCTAAACCTGACTATTACCTTTTCTTTTATTATTGCATCGTACATAAAAAATATTTGTTTTGCAAAATTATTTAATTTTTTTATTTATTTATTTACGTACATTTTGTCTATACAATCGAATCGTTGCTAATAATCGTAAAAATTTATCGATTATCGAAAAAATAATAATGATATCGATATATCAATAGTAAGAAAAAAAACATCAATAATGTTATCCCTAAACGAACGAGCAAATTAGCCAGTGAAAATTTTCGGAGAGTTATTTTTAAAATTTTCTTGAAACTATAGACATAAAATGTAAGAAAATGGATAAAATAAAAACTTCAAATAATTTGTTGATACCATTTTTGAACATTAAATGTTTGTAGTTTTTATACAGTCTTTGTATAATTTGGACTAGAAACTCTCCAAAATTACCAAAGAATATAACGTACATTAAAAAATATATATATATATATATATATATATATATATATATATATATATATATATATATATATATATATATATATATATATATATATATATATATATATATATATATATATATATATATATATATTTTATATATATATATATATATATATATATATATATATATATATATATATATATATATATATATATATATATATATATATTATGAAGGGAGTAAGTGAGTTGACTTGAGAACCTCCTTCATTAGCTGAAGACTAGATGATGTCGAAGAGAGTGAGCGTTGTCACGATAAATTGGCGTTTCGTCCCGGGGGGCTGCTTTGGACTCTTCAGTGGTGGTCGCAGCCCCCTTCCACCAGACGCCACAGAACTCCCCCCAGTGACAATGCCGCGAGCACACCCCGCTCTGCGCACCTGGAAGGACGTTGGTCAGCTGTCAGATGAGAGCTAGGTGTGCACACATTAAAGCCACTGAGAAGGCTTCGACCACTCTGTACTCTTACGTGCAGTTGGTCTGCACCTGCAGTGAGAAGCACAGTACAGGCGTTACAGGATGACCAAACCGAGCAGCGCCCAGCAGAAGAAACTTGAATTGATGTAATGCCGCGTTGAACGATTGTGGTAAAACAAACTCTACAACGAAATGTCCTACCACGGCGAACAACTTTGAGAGAAGATGGAATGCTGGCTGGTGTTCGTTGTGCCACTCCAGTGGCACTAGTCACTCCGGTGGTCACCAATATGAAGGGAGGTAAGTGAGTTGACTTGAGAACCTCCTTCATTAGCTGAAGACTAGATGATGTCGAAGAGAGTGAGCGTCACGATAAATTGGCGTTTCGTCCCGGGGGCTGCTTTGAGCTCTTGGTGGTCGCAGCCCCCTTCCACCAGACGCCACAATATATATATATATATATATATATTATATATATAGGGATATATACATAGTTAATATACAACGTAAATATATATATATATATATATATATATATATATATATATATATATATATATATATATATATATATATATATATATATATATATATATATATATATATATATATATATATTTTAAAACACCTCCACCAATCTTTCCTCTGCGCTGTAAAGTTGTCCTCACAAAATTACTCGCTAACCAATGCTTCAGTAATGCAAATTAATTATAGCAAGTGAAAAAAATAATGAATGCTAAGCATTATTTTAAGTTTTAAAACGGTACTAGTAGCGCAGAGGGGCTTCACCTCCGATTTTTATAAAAATCATAGGATATACTCTAAAGAAAATAATAATAAAGAATAAAAAACCAAAGGTGGTTTCTTTAGAAAAAAAGTTACAGCCTCTCAAAGTTGTTAAAACTTTCATAGACTTTTCATTTTTTATCCATCCATGTTAGGTCTCCTTTCAGGCCCTCTAGTTCAGGTTATGATATGTTTTGTTAGGTATACACAGAGAAAATCTATGTATACTTAACAAATCTTATCATAACGTGAACTAGGATGGCCCTAAAACGAGCACGAGGCCCACTAATTTTTTTTTTTTATAAGAAAGCCTATGAGAAAATTTTAAACTTTGAGAGGCTGTAACTTTTTTTCCTAAAGACAAATCATTTTACTTTTTTTTATGCTTCATTATTATTTTTTACAGTATATCCTGTGATTTTTAATTTTTGTTTTTTTGTTTTTATAAGAAAATCCTATGGGAGTTTTAACAACTTTGAGAGGCTTTAACTTTTTTTTCCTAAAGAGACCGCCACGTTTGGTATTTTTATTCTTCATTATTATTTTTTTCAACATTAAAACATTAAAAACATTAAAAAATAAAAAGACAATAAGAAACCACATGGGCCTATGGAGACTGTCCCAGTCAAGCCAACAGAACCAATCACCAAAACAACATGTTCACGTAAATCCACAAAGCACCCTAGGGCTTGTCAATAACTATATACGGAGTACACAAAGTCTAAAACATGCCCATGCAAATCCACAAAGCACCCGAGGGATTCTCAATAATTAACATACACAAAGTCTACAACTAAAACTAAAAACTATATCTAAAGTATATACATGCTAACCACACTACAGCTTTAATAACTATAGTAACATGCAATTAACCTTAATAACTACAGTAACTAAAAACCCGCCAATTTGGCTTATTCAAAATAAACTATATGATACCCAAACCATCCATATACCTATCCAGTCCTTTCTTAAATGTTGCAGTCGAGTTACCCTCAACAACCTCCTTTGGCAAACCATTCCAAAATTTAACAACCCTATTACTGAATGAATGCTTTCTTATATCAAGATGGCATTCTTTCTTCTTAATTTTCTTATTATGCCCCTCTGGTCACCTGTCCGTGCTCTACTATGAAGAATTTATTGGTTTCTGTATTATCAATAGATGTAAATATTTTGTAGACTTGTATCATGTCCCCTCTGAGAAATGGCCTTTCTACAGAAAACATTCCTAACTCCTTCAGCCTCTCCTCATAGCTCTTACCCTCAAACCCAGAAATCATCCTTGTTGCTCTACGTTGCACTCTCTCTAGCATATATGTCTTTCTTTAAATAAGGGGCCCAAACTTGTGCACAATACTCTATTATTGGCCTAACATAGCTATTATACAGTTTACTTATAACTTCCTTGCTCTTGTAAACAACATTGCGATTTATTATGCCCAGCATCTTATTACTTTATTTCTCGCCTCCAAACACCGATTAGCTACTTTCAAATTGCTGCTTATAATCACACCTAAATCTTTTTCTTGATCCACAGACTCGAGCCAATCCCCATTCATTTCGTAGTTAAAACTTTTATTTGAGTAACCTAAGTGAAGAACCTTACACTTTTACTATTAAAATTCATTTGCCAATTTATCTGCCCACCCAAGAAGTTTATCAAGATCATTTTGAATCTTTATACATCCTTCAATATTCCTAACTGAGGTGGCCACTTTGGTATCATCAGCAAACTTAGAAACCTTGCATTTAAGTCCCTGGTCTAAATTATTTATATATATGAGGAACAGAAGTCCCATCACTGAACCCTGTGTGGGACACCACTCTTCACTATTTCCCATGATGACTTATTGCCATTTAGTTGTACACACTGTTTTCTATTCCACAACTACTCTTTAATAAAAATCATGTACCACTCTACCTGTACCACATTGCAATAACTTCTTCATCAACCTTATGTGGGGAACCTTATCAAAAGCTTTGCTATAGTCTAAATAATATCAACTGGATCTCCTCGGTCAATGCAGTCAGTAATGTATTCCATAAATTCTAAAAGATTTGTCTGACATGACCTACCACTGAAACCGTGTTGAGTCATACCTTGTTATCTTCTAAATATTTCTCTATATGACCTTTCAGTAACTTTTCCAGATCCTTTACAACCAGAGATGTTAAGCTAACTGGCCTATAATTTCCCAAATCTTCCTTGCTACCTTTCTTATAAATAAGCACAACATATGCTGTTTACCAGTCATCTGGTACCTCACCAAATGTTATAGATCGCTTAAAAATCAAATACAGTGTCTTTGCAATGCTGGTACTACCCTCCTTCAGAATTCTACCATACACAGGGCCTGCAGTTTTACTTGGATCAATATGGTCCAGTAAACGTTTAATATCTTTTACCTCAAATTCAAATTCTGCAAGTCTATTTCTTACATGCATACAAGAAACCATTAGTCTCCAAACTATTATCTAATCTTTCCTCAGTAAACATTGAAGCAAAATAAGCATTGAAAATGTTAACCAACTCCTTATCTGAACCCATTAAATTTTCATCAATTGTAATTGGACCAATTGTTCTAATCTTACTTTTAAATTTATTAAAGCTAAAAAACTTTTTCAGGTCTTTATTACTATTCCTTACTAAATTAATTTCTGCCTCTCTCGTTGCCTTTCTTATTGACTGGTTGAGTTCATTTTTATTTTTCCTATAATTTTCTAAATCATCCTTCCTAGTACTCCCCTTCAGTACTGGGCAAGCACCCGCACAGTCGAGTGCCCCGGAGAAAATCGAGCATGAATTAATTTTTGCCGTAAATTACAAAAATATATAAATATATATAAAAGTATGTTTAAATCTATATTATCTAGCCAAAATAATAAAATCAGCCAGAATGCATGGAAATTTATAGATATGGCCATAAAATAACAAAGCTGTCAATTCTGATTTCTGAGAAGTCCGTGAACGTTTGAGAAAGTTATGTGAGAAAATAGGTATTGCTATAGAAATTTCTTTCGGAGAAGGTCTATTAGGTAAGGAGTGCCTTAGTTAATATATAGTTATTAGTGTTTATTTTTCTCATGATCCTCTATATATATATATATATATATATATATATATATATATATATATATATATTATATATATATATATATATATATATATATATATATATATATATATATATATATATATATATAAATATATAAATATATATAGTTGCTATATATATATATATTGTTTTTATTTTTTTTATTATTATTATATATATATATATATATATATATATATATATATATATATATATATATATATATATATATATATATATATATATATATATATATATATATATATATATATATATATATATATATATATATATATATATATATATATATATATATATATATATATATATATTATATTATTTTTTTATTGTTATTATTTTTTGTTATTATTAATGGCTATTATGTATATATATATAGAAAGATGTTATATATATATATATATATATATATATAATTTATTTTTACCAAAGATCTATTTCCTTATTTGAAAAGGTCATATTACTCATATATATATTTTAATTATAATATTCTCTCATAATAATGTTTTCGTACCCTTATGTTATTTTATTTATCTAACTTCCCAATAAATTTCACAAATAGATTGCTATATTTTTACAACTAAAGATTTGGTTATATTTCGGATATATATATATATATATATATAGCATAGTTATATATATATATATATATATATATATATATATATATATTATATATAGTATATATATATATATATATATATATATATAGAAAGATACATATATATATATATATATATATATATATATGAGTATATGTGTAAAAATATATATATATATATATATATATATATATATATATATATATATATATATATATATATATATATATATATATATATATATATATATATATATATATATATATATATATATATATATATATATATATATATATATATATATATATATATATATAGCAAAAATAAAAGCTGTTAAGTTTTAAAATAAATACATAGAATCATGCGTCTGGTAGCGTAGCGTTTATAAGTGTAATATTTGCCCAAAGGCAATATGCTCAAGCTGTTTTTCCCAAGCAAGCCTTTCTCTTTGGAAAAAGTGTTAAATTACAAAAAAGAAAACAAAACAAAAAACAAAGGATGCTGTAAAAAAAATTAATTATTAATTTTAATTATCAATTATTTAAAAAAATTATATATATATATATATATATATATATATATATATATATATATATATATATATATATATATATATATATATATATATATATATATATATATTTTTTTCTTTTATATATATATATATATATATATATATATGCATATATATATATATTTAAATATATATATATATATATATATATATATATATATATATATATATATATATATATATATATATATATATATATATATATATATATATATATATATATATATATATATAGTTATATATATAAATATATATATATATATATATATATATATATATATATATATATATATATTATGCCCCCTCCTGAGTGGTGGTCACCTGTAAAAAATTATATATATATATATATATATATATATATATATATATATATATATATATATATATATATATATATATATATATATATATATATATATATATATATATATATATATATATATATATATATATATATATATATATATATATTGATCTTTGGGTCAGTCAAATATTTCTATTTGATGTTGTCATCACATTTGTTGCAATTTGCGATGTGGGCCTCCATTTGAGTGCCCTGCCGTTCTTTGTAAAGTCCACACAACAAAAGTTACATTTCAGAAATATAGAAATATAGTTGGCTGGCATACAGTGAAGAAAAACGAGACGCATTTTGTAAACTGTGCCAAAATTTCATGAAAAATGATGCAAATGTTCTACAAAAGACAGGTGGGTTATTCATAACCGTTCCATTCACAACTTTCCAACTTTGAAAAAATGGGAAATTAGAGAGGCATGAACACTTCTTCAGCTCACACTATAAGTGTAGAAATGGAAAAACGTCAGGAGACTATGAAGAAACCGATTCACGCTCAAATTGTTCAACAGAGGAAAGTGAAAGAATCTTAAATAGGAAAAGAAGTTTAAAAATAAAAATACTTTTGCGGTGGTTGTATTTTTTTTGGTAAAGGAAGAAGTAGCTTTCACCCTACTAAACATCAGAGTTTGATTGAAAGTTTTTTTGGACAAATTGAATGATGATTTTAAACATGGAGAAAAGATTAGAGTGATAGGTCGAATTACAGCAGCAAAGATAGCCGGTGAACTTCTGCTATGTATGGGCGAAGTTTTGAAAGAGAGTTGAAAAATCATTGAAAAACAAGAAATTTCGTTTTAGCAGATGAGAGCACCACCTTCTCTTTAAGAAATGAAATGAGCTGAGTATAATGTTTTAAATTAGTGAGGGTAAAACCTGGTAGAAAGTTCTTGTCAATTGTTAAAATACCCATGGAAAAGCAGAAACTATTGCAAATGCTATTGATAAGGAGCTGACTGATCTTGGTTTAAATTATGACAACATTATTGCTTTTGGATTTGATGGTGCTTCTAATATGGCTGGAAAAGTTGGAGGTGTAAGAAAAAGGCTTTCAGAAAAGGCAAACAAAGAAGTTCTCTATATGCACTGTAGAGCACATATATTGCCCCTGGCAGCAGCCTCCTGCAGAAATAAAAATCAGGAGGTCAAAAGTTTTTTTTATATTTTGAAAGGCATTTAAAAACTGTTTAGCAAGTCCCAAAAAAGAAAATATTTTACATGATATTCAATCATTAATCAATGATCCAATTCTCAAGATTCCAGAATGCATTGAAGTATATCTCATTATAAGATAGTGAATGCCGTCTTCAGGAGCTTAAAGTCAAGCATATCCATAAAGAAGGGACAGACCTTGCAGCACTTGCAGGGGGCATCTTGCTGGAAATCAGAAATGAGAGTTTCCTTGTCACCTGTTATCTTAGAAATGCTTTGCAAAAGAAGGACTTTAGTATGACCAAAGTCATCCCCCTAATTACTGGAACAAAATTGCACCTGCAAAATATTGCAAATCAGTGTGGGGACGTCAATAGTGACTTACAAAAAAACGTTTGGTGTGAAATAATGGAGAAGTTTGCATCTGAAGTGCGCCTGATTGCTGATGAAGATAAGAAAATGCATTTAAAGGGATGAAGATATACTGCGATAGTGTAATCGAAGAAATTGAAGAAAGGTTCAACGACAAATCAATTAATATAATGATATCTGCTAGTCGCTTTGAGACGTTTCAGTCATTAACAAATTTACCGGATATTGAAGTTATAAAATTTTGTGACAGATTTCCGATGCTTAATGCGGAAGGTGTACTAGCTGACCTGAAATCCTTCAATTTTTATATCAATTCCATGCTCGAAAGCGAAATATTTAAAGCAGATGAAAGTCCATTGTCGAAAATATTGGAAAGGGACGTGGGATATTGCGAGTTACAAAAGCTCTGTGAAATCCTTCTTGTTATTCCTGTAACGACAGCCTCGGTAGAAAGATCGTTCAGTACTATGAATCGAATACTAAGTAAGACAAGAAACATAATGCTGACAGAAACCTTAATGCATTGAAATTATAATATTCTCTCATAATAATGTTTTCGTACCCTTATGTTATTTTATTTATCTAACTTCCCAATAAATTTCACAAATAGATTGCTATATTTTTACAACTAAATATTTGGTTATATTTCGGATATTTACTAATTCAGTAAGACAGTAACTAATAAGACTAAGATTAGCTGACAAGTGACAAGAATATCATTATCCTTTAATCTTATGTAAATTATGTTATACTTATGTGCCCCCCCGAATCTCTGTAAAGCCCCCCCGGAGAAAATTGTCTGAAAGAAACACTGCTCCTTCCTAATATCTCCCCTTGAATATTTTTAAACATCTACGTTTTCAAGCTGATTTTCTCCCCTATCACTCTATTCCACCAAATGGTTTTCTCTGCCACCCTAATGGGTTTATCTTAAACATGCTGATTGAATATTCATTAAAATTTGCTTAAAATGTTCCCCACATGATAAAACAGTTTTTGGTCTTTAAACTCTTTATCCAAGTCAGTTATACTAAGCATGTCTCGAAATTTGGTAAAATCGCCATTTTGGAAATCTAAGATATTTTCTTTATTAACTTGCAATTTGGGCCCAGAGTATATCCTGTGATTTTTATAAAATCGATGAAGCCCTCTGCGCTAGTTACCTTTAAAAACAACTGATTTTAGTACTTAATTGAAAATATGAAGGCCTGTGCTAAACTACGTTTTTAGATGAGTATCTGTGTTTTGTAGAATGTTGAGTGCTCGGATTGAATGCTTGTTACCAATTCTTATTTAAGTGATTTTCAGTGGTCGGATTGAACTCTTCAGCTTATACCATGATACCCGTGAATTATTTGTTTTGGAATTTTGGAACCTCGGTTGTATCGAAATTGGGCAACATATGGAGTAAACCTCAAATTTGTAAATAGTGATAGTATTTCCAAATTGTGGAGTAAATAAAGTGTGGTTATATGGAATACATCTATTGTCTTGAAAGGGTATCTGGTCTATCTTGAAAGAAAAATATTTTTGAAAATAACTAGAAACTTTTAAAACTTGGTTTCACAATTCATATAAACCTAAGCTATGATAATGATTCAGTTATAATTGATCTTCGATAATAAAATCTAGTTTGCCCACCGTTTTATAATCGAGTATTACCTGCGGCTAATAAGCAAAGTTTAAAATTGGTGGGCCTCAAATATTTAATTAGACAAGGAGATACCATAGCGTGTGTGCCCTAAAGTCGATGATTATTGTGCAAGGCATTTTTAACAACTTTTAGTAACATGCCACCAACAGTTCAATAAAGTCGACTCTTGTTGATCGAGAAAAGCTGCCCACGTGACAGGGAACTGAAAGAAGGTATGTACCTGGGTTATTGGCTTATGAGACTAAAATTGATATTGGTAATAGTTTTCAACATTTTTATCATTTTTTAAAAATATTTTTCTTACGCATGCATGTTTGTAAAAACAGCATCAGGTAATAGTCCTGCTGAGGTGAATGAACTTTACGTAACTATTGTATTAAAACTATAAAGGGTAAATGTTTAGTATTGGTGACTTGAGTTCACATACATAGTATATTAAAATTATAAACATTTCATTTACAAAAATGGTTTTAAAAATTATTTGAAGTTTTTTTACGCATTTGAGTTTATTTTGAGTTAATATTTTCACTAAAAATATTAATATTAACGCTCTGAAAATCATAACAATTCGGCTTTTTTCTGTTCATGTAGGGATAATGAATCACTGTTGAAATGCGTTTCAGATTATCGATACATTGATATCGATATTATTTTTTTATAATCGATTTTTTTCACTAATTTCGAGGAATCAATATTATAGACATAGTGTATGTAAATAGTATCAAAGAAATAAAAAAATTTGTAAAACAATATTTGTGCGTAATATACAATAAAAAAAAAAAGTACAAATTAATATCACACAAATACGAAATATATATATATATATATATATATATATATATATATATATATATATATATATATATATATATATATATATATATGTTGGTTGTGGTAGGTTCCCACCAATCACAATTGAAGCGAACAACACACCTGTAATCCAGATGAATCACTCGTCTTCAAGAAAGTTTCCTCACTGGGACTGGTATTGTCCGGCGAAGGAGGAAACTCTTTCTCTTCTTGGTGTGGCGGTATTACTGAAAATCTCTGATATGGTGGAAGCGTGAACTCTTTTCGCAGCTGTTTCACTCTAAGGACTTCAGCTCGACGGGTATTTTTATTGCGTTTTATGATGATTTTTATGAAATCTTCTGCTTGAAACTTCAGAGACTTCCAATCTGGATGAGTTACCTATAAATAGAGGAATTGGATCAATTTGTTCTATAAAAACAAAGTGAATTATGCAGCAAGTATTTGGTTAGTATTGTTTTCAGTAACCAATTGGGTGGATACTTACACTATTCCTCTGCTTTACCAAAAATGTATCAACTCGAGAATGACTTACAGATCTTACTCTCTCTGCTGCATTGATATTAAAACAGACATATGTAAATGGCTTTTAATTAATTAAATGGTAAAAAATATATTTTTAGATATGTACACTTTTAAAAAATGCGAATAAGTAAGACACAATAAATAAATACAATCAGGTATATTTATATAAATATGTGTATATATATATACGCATATTTATATCCATAAGAGAAAAAAAATATGAATAATATAGATAAAAAATTCGATAAGGATACCAAATAAAATGACCAATATAAATAAAAATAAGAAAATCTTTATCTTTAAACAAAAATATAATGTTCTTTATCTTTAGAAATACTTTATTTTTAGTAATTGTTTTCTTTGTATCTAACAGTTTAGAACTTTTAATAACTTTTAATAGATTTATGATTGTAATTAACAGATGGTAATTTCAATAACTTTTAGTAACAATATTATGTTCACTTCACAAAATTAAATATTTATTATCTTTCTTTATTTTTATTTGTTTATATTTAACAGAAGCACTTGTTTAATAATTCCATAATTATCTTGTAAAGTTGATTTGATATTCACCAAAAGTTCTATTTTCTTTATTACTCCAAGTAATAAAGTAAGTAATAGACTGAACTTTAAATGCTTGTTCTTAATTAAATAGACTGAACTTCAAATGCTTGTTCTTAATTATATATTTACCACTTTATGTTCAGAAAAAAAACTACTTTATTTTTATTAGGAATTCTTTAATTATTTCCGTCACTATTAGTTCTCCTTATAGTTACACCATCATTTTTGTGATTTAATTGGTTGGTAAGGTTTCTTTGGTATCTGCAGCTTTTCTTTGGGATTGTATTTACTCCAGGTGATAGTTTGATTGAAAAATAATTCCTTTAGTATTGAAAAGCTTTGTTTTGAATCTTTCTAGTTAGTCAAAATATGAATTTAGGTTTTTAGTACCTTATGCTTGGATGACCTCTCTGGAGATGGGTCTTCTAAGATCTTCGTGGATAAGTGGGTCCTCCGAGGACTCTCTTGTTTATGGAAATATTAATTCTTGAGCCGGGTAAGCTCACTTAAAGAACCAGGAAAACGTTTACAACTGGGTATCCAGTTACTTCAGGATCACAAACCGGGACTAACTTCACGTCATGGCAATGCCTGAGCTTCGGGATCACAAACTGGGAGCTAAATAGAAACAAGAATTAATCATTTGTTTCCAATGCATTATCTTACACAATCAATAGAGCTTCAAAACTCAACAAAAATAAATAATGATTTACTAAATTTACTCTATTCATTTTCTCTTACTTTACTATAAGCAAAACACATAAATAGGAACATAATAATCTTTAATATTTACCCTTTTAATAAGGCCAGGATTTGTTATCCTATCGTCTTTTTTTTTGTCTGTTATTTTAATGATTTTTCTTCACTTTTCGTTTTTCTTCTTAATTTTGTTCTCTGGTATGGATTTCCATTATTTTTCTCTCTTTTTAGATTTTATTTCCAAAACGTCGTTCAAAATTCACACATATCTGTAGGGATGGAAAAACAAGACATAGATGAAATCCATCTCATTCCTCCCCACCCGTCAATTCCAGTATTGACGCACAAGAGAAAGGCTTTTCTTCCTTTAATTTCTTTAACTTCATTTTTTTTTTAATTTCCGAGATTTATTTCTTTAAAGAGTGTTTCTATCCTATTTTAATTTTTCTTTTTATTTCGTGGTCTCCTTTCTATCATGAAGGGAAAAACTATTGGTAGGTCCTGACACGGCCCCCGCGACCGCGTATAAGGACGAGCACTGCTATCTCTTTTCGACGTAAGCTCCGTTAGCCGTTCAATTACTAATCTATCTACGCTCTCAAAACCCTCAAAGGATAACTCATCAGGAAGAACTTGCAGATCTTCTTCATCTTGTTCATATTCTAAATATGCCTCGTCTTCGGCTTCTTCAGATAGTGGTATTCCCACTATAGGAGTTGAATACGCTTGAATGCGCTCCTCAAAGGTTTTGTCAGTGGGGTAAGATTCCCTCAAATTTTCTGGGGGAGCTCTCATGGACTCCCAACGGTATTCGGCCTCCTCTATCAAATCAGAGGTGTCCCATTCTAAATATTCATTCACTTGTTCTTCCTCCTGATGAATCATGCTAGCGGATCCTAACTTACTATCTATCTCTAACTGCCTACTTCCTATTTCCTTATTTAATATTTTTCCTAACCCTAAATTTATCTTTTCCTGTTCTTTTAACAGTTCTACAAATTTTTCCTTAATGGTGGCTAATATTTCCTCATCAATAGTAAATCCTACAAATGAGTCATCATCATCATCGTCATCATCCATATCAAAATCATTCATGTCATCATGTTCAGTGAATGGTACTTCCACTTCTTCGTTTTCGAAAATTTCTTCAACTCTATCTTCATTATCCAACATTGGTTCTCGATTTTCATTTAACGCATATCTCTGGAATGTCGGGTTATTCATTAAATAATCAGGGGGCATTTTCCATATTCTTAACTGCCGATGGTGAGCTCGATATTGTTTTCCGTCCTCGGAGGATTTTATTATATAGGTGACCTTGTTATCATTCACCTGGATTATTTCATAGGGCCCACTATATCGCGGATGGAATTTATTTATAGTCAGATTTCCGGGAAGATGAACTTTTAATCCCACCATCTGATGTAATTCATAAGGAACAAATCTCTGGTGACTGTCTGACCAACGCTCTTCCTCAACAGGCAAAGGCAGTCCTGTATGTAATTCATGCGCCCTCTTTAGGATATTTCCACAGGGAGTCATATTTGTTTCTGAATGAGTTGTGTGATTGTAAACTAATAAGACTTGGGATAACTCTTCATCCCACTTATTTGACTTCTTGATGGACATTCTAAGGTACTGACTAATTGTGCGATTAACCCGCTCGACAGCTCCATTGGAGGATGGTGTATAAGGAGTAGTCAGTACGTGTTTAATCTGTTGTCGTTTCAAAAGATCTTCAAATTCTGGCCCTATAAATTCTCTGCCGTTGTCTGTTAGTAGCCGTTCTGGAAACTTTTGTAGAAATGGCAATATTCGATGTTGAAATGCATTTGCTACGTTAATACTTTGTTTATTCCTCAAAGGAACCGCAGACACCCACTTTGTATAGTGATCCACCATCACTAAGGCATAATTATTTCCTTGGGTTGAACAGGGGAATTGTATCAGATCCATCGCCACCAATTCAAAAGGTCTTGTAGTGATTATTTTTAGTGTGGGTGGAACATAAAGGATATTAGAAATCTTACATGCTTGGCACTTATAACAGGTGGTGGCGATATCATTACAGATGGTTGTTATTTTAGGATGCCATATCCAATTTATTAGCAGAGAATGTAACTTGTGTTTTCCTATGTGGGCGAACATCCAATGTGTTTTTATGGCCACTTCAGTCAAATAATAGTGTGGGACAATCGGTGCAAACTCCCCTGTGGGAAACTCTCTATACAGCCGACCATTCCGTAAATATATGTATTTGCTTACACGTGCGAAAGGTTTCAGTGGCCCATTGAAGGGCAATTTTTGTACTATTGCTCTTTTTAATCGTCTTAATATGTAGTCTGATTTCTGTAACTCGTCAATATTATCATGGTCAATCTCCAGGGGATCTATGATATTATCCTGATCTATTACTATTTGATGTATCCGAGGATATCTTGAATCTCTTTCCACCTCCCCACCGGTGTTTTGGGGATTATTGGTAGCGTTTTCAATAATAGGTGGTGGTACTTCTTCAGCAACGCCTCTTTCTTCCAATGATTCATCCAATAATGTCCACTCCGGGAATTCCTCCACTGGGGTCACTACATTAGTGTTGGTCATATCTGTTTCTTTATTCATTTGCATGGGTAGGGGTAACAAAAGGTTGTAGTGCACTCCCCCACAACATAACAGATGGAAAATATTCCTTTCTGTATCTCTTCCGAACTTCAACGGCTTTGAGTCTCCGTAGTACACCCAAACCTGTAACTGATGTAATTTAGCAAAGGCCATTATTGCCTGCGTCATAGGGAACTGACCTGGTTGTCTCAGGAGTTGTAATTGTTTGGTTACTAGCCTAGCATCTCTTCCAGTTGGTAACCCATACTCACCCCTATTTTCTAACAGTTCTTTAACCACTTCTTGTCTTATCTTTAAATGATTTTCCATCGAACCATACAAAGCAATGGAGCAGGCTTGGAAAAGAGAGTCACCCCCTCCAGGAACTTTAACCTCAGAAAACCCTCCGGGAAGGGTATTAACCGGAAAGGCCTCCTGGTCGTCAGATGTTTCACCAATCGGTGATCGGGATAAAGCATCAGCCACAATATTTTCTTTTCCCGGTATATACCGTAGCTCGTAATCTATATCATTTATTTCTTCAAGCGTTCTAGCGACACGTGCATTGACCAATGGCATGCTATGCAGATATAAAAGTGGCTGATGATCAGTGTAAATGACTACTCTTATCCCATAGAGGAAAGGTTTTAATGCCTTCACAGCCCATCGTATTGCAGCAACTTCCTTTTCAGTTGTACTATAGCGTTGTTCGGCTTTGTTAAACGTTGTGGAGATGAAAGCTATAGGACGTTCTTCCCCGGTTTGGATCTGGGAAAGACACGCTCCTGCCCCGATATCTGAGGCGTCCACATACAATAACAACAGTGTTGCTTTTTCTGATCTATCTGGATACGACAGGATCTGTGGCGATGTTAATGCCTCTTTCAACGCCTCAAAGGCGCCTTGACATGGTTCTGTCCATTTTAAAGTCTTACTACTCAACAGTTCAAAAAGTGGTTTGGCTATCTCTGAGCAATGAGCGATGTGACGCCTATAGAAATTGACCATGCCCAGAAATTGCCGTAATTTCCTGACGGTGGTTGGTACTGGAAACTGCATTATGCCTTGCAAATTGTTTTCTAAGGGGATCATACCGTGTTCGGACACTCTATGACCCAAATATTGAACTTCTTTTCTTAGGAGGAAAGTTTTAGCTGGTTTTATTTTGAACCCAGTTTCTTCAAATGCTGCTAGTACTTTTTCTAAAATTTCGAGATGCTTCTCAAACGTTTCACTGATAATAAGGACATCATCCAGATACACCATGCATTCGTTCCATGGTATATGTGCTAGAGCATATTCTCATCCCTCGTTGGAAACCCGTAGCCCTGGCGCCGTTCTTTACTCCAAATCGCGCATACGTAAAATTCCCAATTGGGACAAATAGGAGTGGTAAAGCCGTTTTCATTCGATGTTGGTCTCCTCCATTTCCACCTTGATAATAGCCTTTATTATGAGGTCTATTGTTGTGAAATATTTATGCCGTTGGAGGACTAAAATAACATATCAGATGCAAGATTGGATAGGGAAACTATCGCCCTTTGTTAGATCTTATTCAAGATTTCCCGGTGTCGCATCACAATCTTGATTGAACATCTTCTTTCCTTATAGCTACTACTGGGGCTGAGTATGGGGACTTGCTCCGCTGGATATCCTTCATTTTCCAATTTTCTACAATCTGCCTCGATTTCTCTGAGCATGGGGCCTTGTAACCTTCTGACTGGCACTTGCACCGGATCCTCAGTCAGGGTCTCGATCTTATGCTTAATAACATTTGTGCAGCCCACATCAGAATCTCCCAAACTCGAGACAGAGGGATACCGCATCATCAATTCAATTACTAGTTTTCTTTGATCCGATGTCTTTCTTTTGATCCGATGTCAAATCTGCCTCATCCAATCTAAAAGCGCTGGTTAAATTTTCAGGATTCCACTCGGAATATTCATTAGGACTTTGCTCATTCAATTCGACTACATTCACAGTGGGATCGTCCACCGTAATAACCTCTTCTACTTGTCCTACAATCGTTCCTTTTTTCAATCTCTTGGTCGTTTCACCATTGTTTTGTAATAATACTAAGGCTTTATTGCCTGAAAAATTTACTAAGGAATTTTCAAATTTTATATCTTTAGCCAATCCCCGCCAGGCCTCCACCAAAACGGGTTGTTTTATAGGAATTCGTCCCTTCCTCTCAATTTCTACCATCATACACCTCTGAGGTGCGATACTGACTGCTTCTACTAAGGCACAGGTCTCTTCTTTAGGCAGTCCCTGTCTCATATCCACCGCTACTGTCTGTACATAGTTACCTCGTCGAATCACTAATTCTTTATGGTACAGATCAGGTAAAAGATGTTCTTGTTTGAGAATGTCATATCCTAACACCAAATCGTAATCGGACAGTTGATCTGGCACGACCACAAAACGACCAGGCTTCAGGACATAATTGGTGGATAAACGCAATGCTATCATGATTTCTCCGAGAACGGGGAATCGGACACTCCCTATTCCAGTAACGCCTCTGAAAGCTGTGGGCAAGATTGGACTTTTTCCTTTATCTAGCAAATGGAAACAGCTGGCCGATATTAGGCTCACTTCTGCTCCTGTATCTACGAATGCTGTAAGAGGCTCCATAGGTGGTTGATCCACTATGGTGACTTGTAATATCAAGGTCTTTTCAGGAGCTCTTATTATATTATAGTGGATGATGTTCTCTGAGAAACCATCCTCACTTTCGAGTTCATTCCGATTTGCTTTTACTACTTTTGGTTCTTCAGCTCTTACTATTAACACTGGGGAGTCCTCCCTGTCTTGTTCAACCTCGACATTCTGAGGGGCTTCCTCATTACTGACTGTACCCCATACAGAAACCTGTTGTAATTGATCCTGCCCTTGTGGGTTCTCAAAGATATTTATTGGGGGCACCTGGACCGATGTTGATTGTTGAAAAATTTTGCAAGGAATCTCCTGCGACTCTCCAGGATCATCCTCCTCAACGTCAATTCCCCAAGCTCCCTCTTCATATTCGTCTGTTACTCTGGCTACTGTTTCAGCCTCTGGCATGAAGTCTTCCATGCCAGATCTTTGTGGGCAATCCTTACCTAGATGTTCGTGGCTACAAAAGGGACACTTTATTCGTGGTTGGGCCGCAGGATGACCTCTGCCATTGGGACAATCCCCTACCAAATGTCCTACCTCTTTACATTTTAAACAGCGGTTTTGTTCCACATAGCATTCTTCTGCGATGTGTCCTCGTTTACCACAATGCCTACATTGTGGCCGATGCCAACATTCACTCATGTTATGGCCTCTCTTTTTGCAATGATTACAGATGGGAATTGATGAGCCATTTTGACTTCTTTGCTGATAATTTCGTCGACCTCTTCGGAATTCTCTTGTTGGGATTTGATTTGTTGTTTCATATCGTTGTGGTCTATAATTATTTGATGTACTTGGATTTGCACCTCGAGTAGCATTGCTGTTGTTTCTCTGCGATGTTTCAGCTCCGAGCTGGGTTTGTGTTTGCGTCTGTCTGCAACAACACAGTCCCTCATAATTACTATACGTAGGTTGTTGTTGTACCATTCGATGTTGTGTGGGGATGGTGGACATTTGTAATGATTGGGTCAGATCGGCTATTTCAACTACCGGATTTTCTTTTTTCTTACACCCTCTATAAACCTATAAACCTTTTCCACCATGATTACTAACTGTTCCCAAGGAATTACTGAACCCTGAGTAACCTCTACTCCCAACAATGCATCTTCCACTCTGGTTTTGACCACTTCCGGCACACTCTCTAAGAATTTTTCTCGTACCATGGGCATTTTCTTTACCTCATTTCCTGGAAATGCTCTTTGCGCTAATCCCAACAACCTCAAGGCAAACAGTGGCACATCCTCCTCTTCTTTCATTATTGCTTTTGTAAATTCGGCTGTTTCCGTATTAGCTTTCTTCTTTAGTTGTTCTCCAAACCATTGCAAAAGTTGGGACTTAGCGAATAGATATTCGGCTGAGGTTGCAGCTACTATGTTGTAAGCCTCCAAGGCAGAACCTTGGAGGTGGCTTCCCAATAAGGATACCATTCCCTCTGTTGATCCAGGGTATTGAACAGCACAGAACTGTTCGTATCTATCCAAGAACTGAACCATTGTTTCACCTGTGTCCATTCTGAACTTTCCCAAAGGAATCATTTTCTTGGGTTTCTTATCCACCTCCACGGAGGATATTAAGGCAGTCATCTTTTCCATCAGCTGGGTGTTTTGTTGCAACACAGATTGGAAGAACTGAGCATCCACGGTAACTACCGTCGGACTTTGAGTCTCTCTGATTTTCTTGGTCTGAATTGACAACACTGGACTGCATATGATCTTGATTTGGTGGCAGTGGGACGGAATCAGTTTGTGGTGTTTTTCCATCTTCTGTCTTCCCACTACCCCACAAATCATTCACCCCGTCGGTCATTGTATTCAGATGACAGTGGCGGCTGAGTGACGCTTTGTCAACACTCAGCTGCAGAACTAGTCGTGTTCCTCAAAGAAAACAACTACGCTCTGCTACCACTTTATGTGGTAGGTTTTTAGTTCCCACCACAATTGAAGCGAACAACACACCTGTAAATCCAGATGAATCACTCGTCTTCAAGAAAGTTTCCTCACTGGGACTGGTATTGTCCGGCGAAGGAGGAAACTCTTTCTCTTCTTGGTGTGGCGGTATTACTGAAAATCTCTGATATGGTGGAAGCGTGAACTCTTTTCGCAGCTGTTTCACTCTAAGGACTTCAGCTCGACGGGTATTTTTATTGCGTTTTATGATGATTTTTATGAAATCTTCTGCTTGAAACTTCAGAGACTTCCAATCTGGATGAGTTACCTATAAATAGAGGAATTGGATCAATTTGTTCTATAAAAACAAAGTGAATTATGCAGCAAGTATTTGGTTAGTATTGTTTTCAGTAACCAATTGGGTGGATACTTACACTATTCCTCTGCTTTACCAAAAATGTATCAACTCGAGAATGACTTACAGATCTTACTCTCTCTGCTGCATTGATATTAAAACAGACAT
Source organism: Trachelipus rathkii (assembly GCA_015478945.1). Lineage (NCBI taxonomy): Eukaryota > Metazoa > Arthropoda > Malacostraca > Isopoda > Trachelipodidae > Trachelipus > Trachelipus rathkii. Next base: position 37,796 of record JABUQX010078383.1, read on the forward strand.
ATGTAAATGGCTTTTAATTAATTAAATGGTAATAAATATATTTTTAGATATGTACACTTTTAAAAAATGCGAATAAGTAAGACACAATAAATAAATACAATCAGGTATATTTATATAAATATGTGTATATATATATACGCATATTTATATCCATAAGAGAAAAAAATATGAATAATATAGATAAAAAATTCGATAAGGATACCAAATAAAATGACCAATATAAATAAAAATAAGAAAATCTTTATCTTTAAACAAAAATATAATGTTCTTTATCTTTAGAAATACTTTATTTTTAGTAATTGTTTTCTTTGTATCTAACAGTTTAGAACTTGTAATAACTTTTAATAGATTTATGATTGTAATTAACAGATGGTAATTTCAATAACTTTTAGTAACAATATTATGTTCACTTCACAAAATTAAATATTTATTATCTTTCTTTATTTTTATTTGTTTATATTTAACAGAAGCACTTGTTTAATAATTCCATAATTATCTTGTAAAGTTTATTTGATATTCACCAAAAGTTCTATTTTTTTTATTACTCCAAGTAATAAAGTAAGTAATAGACTGAACTTTAAATGCTTGTTCTTAATTAAATAGACTGAACTTCAAATGCTTGTTCTTAATTATATATTTACCACTTTATGTTCAGAAAAAAACTACTTTATTTTTATTAGGAATTCTTTAATTATTTCCGTCACTATTAGTTCTCCTTATAGTTACACCATCATTTTTGTGATTTAATTGGTTGGTAAGGTTTCTTTGGTATCTGCAGCTTTTCTTTGGGATTGTATTTACTCCAGGTGATAGTTTGATTGAAAAATAATTCCTTTAGTATTGAAAAGCTTTGTTTTGAATCTTTCTAGTTAGTCAAATATGAATTTAGGTTTTTAGTACCTTATGCTTGGATGACCTCTCTGGAGATGGGTCTTCTAAGATCTTCGTGGATAAGTGGGTCCTCCGAGGACTCTCTTGTTTATGGAAATATTAATTCTTGAGCCGGGTAAGCTCACTTAAAGAACCAGGAAAACGTTTACAACTGGGATGTTGACTTCATTACGCTGTTATATCCATTTACTTCAAGATCACAAACTGGGAGCTAAATAGAAACAAGAATTAATCATTTGTTTCCAATGCATTATCTTACACAATCAATAGAGCTTCAAAACTCAACAAAAATAAATAATGATTTACTAAATTTACTCTATTCATTTTCTCTTACTTTACTATAAGCAAAACACATAAATAGGAACATAATAATCTTTAATATTTACCCTTTTAATAAGGCCAGGATTTGTTATCCTATCGTCTTTTTTTTTGTCTGTTATTTTAATTTTTCTTCACTTTTCGTTTTTCTTCTTAATTTTGTTCTCTGGTATGGATTTCCATTATTTTTCTCTCTTTTTAGATTTTATTTCCAAAACGTCGTTCAAAATTCACACATATCTGTAGGGATGGAAAAACAAGACATAGATGAAATCCATCTCAATATATTTTTTTTTTTTTGGTAAAACTTAAGTTTCTTTCTGACCTTCGATTTCGATATATCGAAATATATATCGATACCGATATCTATCGACATCAATATATTATATATATATATATATATATATATATATATATATAATATATATATATATATATATAATATATATATATATATATATATAATAATATATATATATATTTATATATGTCAGCCTCTAGAAGAGCCACAATCCAATCTCAAAAACTACAACGGCTACCGGGAAAAGGAATACCATTTCTGGAATGCTGGTACAATTTTAGTGCGGAAAAATGTAAAAAAAAAAAATTATTGTTAATAATTATAGTAATATGAGTAGAAAGCCTATTTAGAGACTTTTTATACGTTACTCGTTAAAATAAATAGACTTTCTAGTAAATTTTGTTGTTTTTTTTTTTAACTAAAGATACCCCAAGGGTAGACCCGCCCGATGGCAGGAGACGGGTGTCTCTCGGCCTTTCGGGGAAACTACGGGGTTGACTATTTCCCCCCCTCGGGGAGGGTCTCTTCCCGGAACCCCGCTCTTTGGTATTTGGGTGTCCGGGGGTTCCTCCGCCCCCTCCCCTAAGGGTATGGAAAACGTCCCCCCCTGTGTTCCTCGTTGGCTCGAGCCCCCTAAATTGCCGTGTAATACCTTTACAAATAATATATATTAGAGGTGTACCGGAATTCCGGCCGGAATTTGACATTTTTTTCCGGTTCCGGTTCCGGCCGGAATTTTGAAAAATTCCGGCCGGAACCGGAAATACTAATTTGCTTCTGAGAAAAAAAGTTGCTGCCGAAGAGATTATTTTATTAACCCATAGCCATCTTTTTCTCAAAGTACGGAAAAGAACCCTCTTCCCCAGAATACTCCCAATCCTTGTAGTAGCATAGTTGAAAAGGAGAAAAAAAAAAAACAAGCTCGTTTTTTCCGAAAAAACGGTTTTTTTCAAGAAAAAAACAAGTAAAAATTTGTTTTTTTAATTTTTTTCAATTAAGTTGTGGAATTTACATGTTTGAACAATTATATTATAAATTTTAGCAAATATGCTTAACTTGGACATTTTTTGGTTCCAATTTTCCTACAAGGTGGAAAGCCCCTGAGTTTGTGTTCCAAAGTTTTTATGGGTTTTCCATATTTTTATTTTATATTCTGAATTTTGATATTCAAAATATTTTGTTTGTGGCTTCATTAATTTTTCTTACTCTGTTTCAGCTTTCAGTAACATTGTTTATCATAATTATTTAATCAGGAATTTAGAAATCTTTAATGCAAAGTCGTGTGACTGTACTTTTAAGGAAATAAAAGGTTTGCAAAGGCCCTCGCATGAAATATAACTTTTTGTTGTGTAGACGGTTGCAAAAACTAGTATTTGTTGCTCATAATCTAGAACTAGTAAATTCTGAAAATTTGCAAACTGAGAGAGATGATTATGCTAAGGCAGCCAAGCTTAAGAGTCCTGTTATTGCCCCTGCTCCTTCACCACTGTCATTCTTCACACGATACTTTCATATTGACTGAAGATATTAGACTTATAGTCCATTCAAAATTAAATGTGGGCTGATCACGCTGATAGAGCCCCAGTGGATAATTGGATTGACATAGTCAGTACTGCAGTGGTGACGGGGGTTCGGGGAGTGGGGACTAGTGATTAGTGAATCAAAGTTGATATCCAAAGCCAAATATTTAAATTTAAAGTCAAAATAAGCATCCCCTTCATTTACAATCTTGGGTATAATTTTAATTTCAATTATTGTTATTATTTCAATTTGCATCCCTTAAGTCACTTTTGAGTTTTGTCATCCAGACTAAATTGCTATGTAAATATAATATACATTAATATTTAAAAGTAAATTATAAATATGATTATATGATACAAATGTAAAATACATAATTAAATTAGTAAGTAGAAGCCTACAAACAGCAGTCTGCAGGCTACAACCTACTTTAAATTGTAATGAAAACAATTGATAAAATATAAGAGAAAGGTAGTTCTGCTATTTTATAAATCATAATGGAATATTTGTTTTAATTTCAAGTATTTCCTTATATTTGAAAATTGAAAATACTCAAGTGAAATATCATATTACCCTCTTTATATTTTTTTAAAAAAATACATTTAATGAAAAAACGAAAAAACAAAAAAACGAAAAAAAAACATTGAAAAAACATGTTTTTTCTTGAAAAAAACACGATTTGAAAAAAACGGTTTTTTCCCCAACCATAATCACATACCTACAATATTATTTAAATAAAGTTTACTCAAATACCTCAAAATATAGGATTATTAAGATATTCACATTTACGAACTTTCACGTGCACAAAATTAAATATATATTTATATATATATATATATATATATATATATATATATATATATATATATATATAGTTTTTTATTTTTTTTAAATTATATAATATATATTTATATATAATAATATAAATAAAATATATTATATATATATATATATATATATTATATATATATATATATATATATAAAAGTTTAAGCTTTCTTTATTAACACTTTTTTGAAAATATTGCAGGACTTGTGGTTGAAGTTAAAAGGAAAAAACTTTCACCAGTATTTGCGATATTTTAAAGCGTTTCCTCAAACTATATTTCCTGTCTTCTGAAAATGAAAATAATTTCTCTGAATATATGGAGGAGACTGGAAAGGAGAGTAATTTTTGGGCTAGTACTGCTATGTTTGGGAATTTAGCTTTGTTCACTTTCCACCAATTATGGAATTCTTCTTTTCCCAGATTAGAAATTGATTTTTCTGGTAAAAAAAAATTTAATTTCTTTAAGAATTTCTTCACCTTTTGAAGAGCCACTGATTTTTCTTTTTTTTCCTTTTTACACTAACTGACTCGCTGCCACTTTCACTTTCTTCAAACTTATAAAAGCTAAGTAACTTTGCAGTAATTTCTTTTCTTAATGCTCCTGATGATTTTGAGGTACTTGGCAAACCTAAGTTTATTGTAGATGCTCGTTTCTGAAAATGACTCATGGCCTGAACCTTCTTCTGTACTGCTACTACTATTAAATAAACTCAGTTAGTATCTTGGGTCTACTACAGTATTTAAAACTATTATCTTGTTTTATATATGTCTATTGATCCTTTCTCTTCCTTTTTATTCATAAATCTAAACTATAATACCTTCTTCAGCTCTTCTTTATTCTCTGCTGTC
>JABUQX010078383.1:52500-98280 GCA_015478945.1 Trachelipus rathkii
ATATATATATTATATATATATATTATTGAAAATTGCATTCTATTGTAGAAATCCTTTCATCAGTGGTTTGTGATACTCGGTTCGATATATGCATTTATTTAAACATCGTAGATATTATTCGAACAGGTCTAAAAATATAAAAAATATAACAAACTATAAAATTATAAAAGTACAAATACTAAATGCTTAAAAAATAAACATAATAATTATACTAATGTTGCATGAAAATTAGTATATTCCATGTTAATAAGGTTCATAAAAACATTATCAGATTTTTTGACTTTTTATTTATTTTTGTCTTTTAGCTTTTGTTTGAAAACTCATAGATTTACTAATTATTATATTATACACATTTCACGCCCAACTGCGTATATTAAATAACCTATAAATATAACTATTAACCTCTCTAGATTACGTGATGATTTGGGGTATTCGAATGCTGAGATTAGGTGGTGGTTGGCAATTAAGTGTTACTCAAATTGTAGCGGTTGCTGCATTTATCAATAAGTTGCTGCAAGATGCTCTAAAATGAAAAGAGTTTGCTAGTTGTTCTCACGGTTCTTCTATAGCTTACTTATTAATTGTTAGGATTTGCACCTCAAAATTGGCTTCTTGTAAACCCTGGCTTTGGCTTCTTAAATAGTTTTGCTTTTAGGACTTCAGCTTAAAGATAATTAGTCAATTGCCTTATACATTCCACGCTCAATTGTTTCTTTCATGCTTTGTGAATAATAACTCTTGAATGAATAGATTGGTACTGACAGTGGTTTCTCCAATTTTCTTCCTAATGTTGATCTGGAAGTGTCAAATTCAGTAAGAGCTTTCGATTTTCTCAATTTTACATTTGCAAAGTCAGTTTTGGTTGGCTTCAGATAGCTTGTATGACTGCGAATAGCTGTATTCTTGCTAGTGCAGTATCTCCTATCTATCATTTTTCTTAAATTTTGGCTTTCTTTAGCCTTGTGTGTTGCTGAATTATGGCGAAGCCCTTAATGTTGTCACACCCTCTATTCTGATTTCCTCAGCAATTTTTTCTGTGTTGCTATTTTTGTTTTGCTTTCTCATATCTAATATTTATGGTTATTTTTTGTTAAACCATAGTTTGATGTTGCACATTAGTATGAATAGTAGGAATTTCTTTAATTTTCCTTTTTAATTTTTTTATTATTATTATTATTTTTTTTTCTATATTTTAATACAAATATATAACATTTACCCCTTTTGCTAATAATATTAAGTTTTCTTGTTATTGCTTAGTTTCCTTAAGTTTATAATTCTGTTGTCTTCTTGTTATAATCCTGCACTTTCTCTTAGCAAGATCAATTTTGTTATTGGTCTTTTCAAAATTTTTGTATTTAAAGTATTCTTGTCCTTTTATTATTTTCACATCTATATTCTCACTCTTTTGAGTTCAATCTTTGAAACTTTTATCTATTTTTCCTAAATTGCCATCATATTTTCCTGGGTTTGAGTCATCTAGTAAAAGGACTAAATCTCCCACTTGATGTGATTCCTTTTCTGCTAACCATTTAACTTCATTACTTAGCCTTAAAGGGCAAATTATATTTCAGCAATATTCTGAGAGGAAAAATCAGCAAGAATACTGAACTTACTAAAACTTTTGCATTCGATAAAAATTTCTTAGTCCTGAAATAATCCTGGTGGAAAATAAAAGTTATATTGCCTTTAAGAGTTAGGTAGATGAATTATGTCAAAAGCTTCCAAATTTTGCAAATGTTTGAGAGGAATAGACCAATTATTTTATAAGGAATTCTTATTAAGAACAAAGTGTTCAAGTTATTATCTGTCAACCTTATTGGCTGTTCTAAGAGTGAAGATTGTAATATATTTCTTACAGTTCTAATGTGTCTTTCAAAATGACCTCCTTTATGAGAACTATGAGGGGGTTGAAAATCCACTGTATTTCTTTTTGCTCAAAAAATTTATTTACTTGCTTACTATTCCAATTTTTAACTTGTCTTTTTAATTCTTTGTTAGCTTTCACAAAGTTCAATCCATTATCTGATCGGATCAATGTCACATTACCTCTACGGCTGATAAATCTTCTTAGAGCATTGATGAAAGCATCAGTATCTAATGAATATAAACATCTCACTAAGTATAGCTCTGCACGTTAAAACATGAGAAATATTAATCCATATCTTGTTTTCTCTTACCTTCCCTCTCCCTATACTACAAGAAAAGGCAAAGGCATCTATTACAAAATACTTTGTAAATGGTTGGTTACATCACATTTTAAATCTATCTTTCGGCAAACTCCCATCAACTGCTGAGTTGGCCTTGTATGGAGCTTTCTGCATATAATGCAATCTTTTAGGATCTTCTTAATACTTCTACTTGCAACATTATAGTACTTTTCTCTTAAAGCATTAAAACTGTTTGTTTCCTAAATGTACCAAATTAATTCTATGGGAACTGTCTCATCTATTAGGCATTGTAACATGACTATTGGCAAGATAATTGGATGGTTTAAAAATCATAATGATAATCATATCACGATTTTTATTCCTACCCAACCTATCTCTTAATATGTCCATTATCAATCTATATAAATGGGTAGGATTTTGCCAAAATGTCCTCTTTGGTGGTAAGGTTCTGTTCTTTTTTATATTTGTATTGTATATCATGAAACTTCATATTATCTTTGTAACATATTTGTTAATAGCCTTTTCTGCATCTTTTAATTCTGGGATTGTCATAGCACTTTATTCCAGGTTTTTTTTATGCAAATTTTCTTTAACTCTTAAAACCATGCTACTTTTTTTTAATTTCATCCAATCTGACACAGAATTTATTTATTTTGGAGGGGCCCTGGTGTTTTTTTTTTCATGTATTTAGAACTTTCTTGTAGTTGGATGGTCATACACTGGCTTTACTTTTTATTAATTTCATCACCTATAGTAATCTAATTTTATTTTCTTTATTTTGCTCAGGCCATTGAGCTTTGTTCTTTGTACAAAAATTCTGGACCAGTGCTACCATAGTTTATTGGTTTCAAAAACTCATTACGATATCCCTTACTTGCTATATCTGGCAATATTTAGCTTTGCCTGGTACAAATTCCATTGTATATATCTGTGTTGTGATCTAATATAATATTAACTCTATTAATGTACTAAAATCTCTGAATCTTTTTGATTTCAGTGGTTTAATATATTGATAATACAATTTCACGTATCGTATCAAAAATACTCTTGTTTATTTTCATATCTAATTCATTTTTTTAAAATTTGATTATAGAAGCTTTACTGCACTCAATTCTATTCTTGGTATAGTTAACATCAAATTTTTATTAAATGGCATCAATCTTGTTTTAGATAACACCAATGAACAATATATTTATTTCTCTCCAATGAAACCTGTATATATGCTACTGCAGCATATGCAATTTGTGAACCATCTGAAAAAATAATGTATTTCACTGTTTTATACTTTTAAACAATTTGGATTGTATGGCCTAGGAACTTGAAAATCATCATTTAGCTTATTAACATCACTGTAGATTTTTTTAATGTAACTTTTTTTTATGACTGATGGAATTTCATCATCCCAGTTTACTTTTCTATCGCATAAATTTTGAAATATCTTTTAGCTACTAGTAGTACTGGACTAATAAATCCTAGTGGATCATATATGGAAAAATGCAACTCAATATACTTCTTTTTGTTAATTCTTCTTTTTGTATATCTACCCTAGCTTTTATTAAATCTTTTTCTGGGTCCCAACTTAAGCCTAATACTTTTGTGAAGGCAATCTATCCAAAGTTAAGTTTATTTCTTTAAAATCTTTATTTAAGTCTTGTTTATCAATATTTTCTAAAAAATTTCTTTGAATTACTAGCTACTTGATGCAGATTTAAAGACCACTAATTTTTAAAATTTCTTTAACTTCTTTATAAACTTGCTACAGCCTCATTTTCTGATTTCACAGACTTTAAACAATCATCAACATGGAAATTTCTAAGTATGGTATCTTTGGCTAATTTGCTGATTTTTTTTCTTTCTGATTACATTTGTAGTTGCATTCAAGACATTAATTTGCAATGAAGGTGAGCGCTCACACTTCCAAATATATGGACTTTAACTCTATATTCTTCTGGAGTTTTATTTTAATTACCATCAGGAAACCATAAAAAGCGCTGATAATCTTTATCTTTGTCAAGTACCTGTATTGATAAAACATCTTCTCTATATCTGCCATGAAAGCATATTTTCTCTTTTCTTAACCTTAAAAGGATGCCTTGTAGTTTGGAAATCTGGTCTGGACTGGGTAAGTAAACTATTATTTTAAGAAATACCATTGTATTGTAAGGCTTGCATTAAATACTACTCTCATTTTTTTCTTTTGTGGCATGGATTTTTACTACATTAATGGTGTGGTTAAATTAGAATCTTGTCATTGATCTTAATTATTCATGTTTCTCAAATCTTTTCTGCAAAATTAAGTTTTAAGCATTCATCTATGTTATCACTATATTGTATAAAATATTGTTTATCTTTCAAATTTACTTTTCTAAAGAGTACAATCTTGCTAGAGCTTGATTTTTGTTATTAGGAAAAAGCTGATTTTCTTTTTTAAATGGTAAACCAACTTGAAATTTACCTGTAATTGTTCTTTGTAATGTATTTTTCAACTTTATTCTTCCACTTCAAATCTTCTACACTTTCACAAACTTGCTCCGGATTCTTTTCAGAAAACTCTCTTAAGCAATATTTTTCAAGTAAATTATCATCTTGTTCTTGTATTTGTGTTTTATGACATCTTAAACTCATGAATGCTGGTATACCATCTGGTGTCGAACCTTGTAAAGCCCATCCAAATGAAATACTTAACTGCAAAGGGATAGTTATAATGACCTTCTATTACTTCTATGGTTTTTAAAACAATTTACTTTGATTCATCCCAATTAATAAAATCCAATTTTTGATTCTATGAAGTTGAAGGGCAAATGACTCAAGTATTCTAATCCATTTATATCTTTGATAGATGAACTTTCTTCCATTTTAAAGGGCCATTTTTCTTTACAATATATATTAATTTATGGTTTCAGATTTCCTCATCTCAATATCATTAATTTCTAGATTGTTTAAATGTATGTTTTTATCTTATGTTGCCCATACATTGTAGTTAATATATATATCTTTCTGAGGTTTCATATATGACTACCTAGGTTCTGCAGCTTAAATTTAAAGTCCATTTTAAAAATCATTGGCTGATGATATGTATCTAAACCCAGTATGTACTTAATCACTTTATCGTTTACCTTTAAGCTTTATTTTAACTGGCACTGCAGGATAAAGTTAGTTTTTTATTACTTACTTTTGTCTGAAAGGTTTTTGTTTCATTACTTCCTGATTCTTTTGACTCTACTTTCTTATCTTTATTTTTCTAAATTCACAACAGTGAGTGCTGCTGGTGAGATATTTGACCCATCTTGCTCTTTGGCACTATAATTGGCTCTATGCAGATCTATTAAAAGAAGTTTCTTACATCTTTCACATTTTCTCACATTTTACAATTACTACTAAAATGATTTGATCTGAAGAGCATCTAAAAGCATAATATTTGTCTTTTAATGAACTTTGTTATTTCAGTCTTGGCTTTGTTTTCTAGGATTTACATGATACTGTCCCCACATATATCCTTTTACAAAAAATTGCAAAACTGTGATTTATTATTATTGACTCGATTACTACTACCATAATTCCTTTTATTGTCATTCATTATTTATTATTCCATTTATTATTATATTATTTTATTATTATTATATTATTATTATTATTATTATATTATTATGATACTATGAATTAAAATATATTATTATTATATTATATATTATTATGTATTTCTATTATTATTGATTTCTAATGGTCATAATTATTTTCTTTTGTATAAAGTAACTTACCTTTTTCACTTTGTATTTGGTTTGCGTTTTGTACCCAATGCAGTTCTCCAAATAGAGGTGTATTCATTATCCTTGCTTCTTTTTCAACAAAACTTTGTGAATGTACTAAAGTTTTACTTTTTATTTTCTTCATAATACTATCAACTTATATCCACTTATCACGCGCTTGTAGGAAAGTTTTTAACTATCTACTAAATAGCACCAGGTAGAATTCATTCATCAATGGAAGTAGATATTTCCATTGGCATTATTTGAAACATCTAAAACAAAGAAAAGAAATCTTGCCATAGCTTCACCATCTTCATTCTAATTTCATTCCAGTCTTCTAGCTTTGATATGGTGATACAATAACTTGTTCATTTCCTACTGTTCTCGAGTTTTCTACTGTTGCCTTTTTTAACTGTAATTTTCGCCAACTGCATACAACTTCTTACTATATTTTCTGCTTTACCTTCTGTATACTTAATTAATTAAATAGGAAAGCTTATTCATTTCATTCTCACATTTTCGTTCTATATTAGTTATATAAACCGTTCATAAAAATCTTTAAATTTTAGTCGGATCTTTTCCAGTAAATATTTCAGGTTACATTGGAAGAGGATTCTTAATACTCACTACTTCTAACTTTGTTTTAAAAAATTTCTAATAATTTAGGGAACTCCTGACTCGATGATTATTATTTCACCTATACTTATTTATTTTAGTTTCTGAAAAAATTTACATTTTTATTTTCATTTTTTTACAGAAGTAATCGCTAATACTGAAAATTGGACTTTCTATTAAATCACTTTTTTTATAAGACTCTGCTCTAAATTTTTTATATGACTACTATGTTGGTACAAATCTAAACTTTCTTGTTCCTTTTTTTTTGCCAAGTCATGTTCTGTGTAATTTTATTTTACTTATTTTTCTATCTCTAGTAACAAAGATTGTGGCTATTAAATTTTTTGCCTAGCATTTACATTACATCTACTCGATATATTACTAGAGACTATCTTGTGCGTATAATCCTTGGCTCATATTTACTCATATATTGAAATATCACTTTTTAACTCATAATATGGCTTAGTTTAATGTAAGCACTGCTGTATTTTATCTCCTCTAACAGATTCACTACAAAGAATTTAAGGTTCTACTTTTGTGTCTAATATTAATTCATCCGGCTTTTATTTCATAACTTAAATCTAAGTTGTTTAAGAAAAGAATGCCATAATTTTACACTTTAATTGTTATTTATTTTTTTTGTTATGGCAGCTAGTTTTCCTGAAGGAACCTTAAAACCTCCTTTCAGTTGTTTCAGTTCATCGATATCGAATATCGATATCGCTCATTTTTTTTTAAACTACAATATTTCGCTATTAAAACTATTGAAAAACTAAATATTTACGTAACTCATTCACTCAATAAAGGCAAAGTGTGTTATTTTTTTACACAAATTTATAAGGTCTTATACAATTTATATTTACATATATATAGAGTTTACCTGTATATATTTTTATTATTTTATTATTTTTATTTTTGCTATGCTTAAAATACTTATTTTGTGTCATCGGTATGATTTCATTCCTTCCATCTGATGTGACAGCTTTTGTGTTCTTCATCCAAGCTTCTAATTAGAAGAACTAATTGATGAACATCAATGAGAAATCCTTTCATCAGTGGTTTGTGATACTCGGTTCGATATATGCATTTATTTAAACACAAAGATTTTAAATTTTCTAAAATATAAAGAAATAACAAATAAGACACAGAAGTACAAATACTTAATGCTAAAAAATAAACATAATAATTATACATTGGTTGCATTGAAAATTATTATTCCTGTTAATAAATGTTCAATAAAAAATTATCAGTATTTTTTGGACTTTATTTATTTTTGTCCTTTTTGAGAACTCATTAGGTTACTTTTACATTCATACCACATTTACACCAACTATAAAATAGTAATTTAAACTTCAAATTGACCTTCTATTTACTGAAGAATTCTAGTTACTGACTGAGCTTTAGTGTGGGCTGCATTTACATATAGTGCTACTGATTAATAAAGTTGCTTGAAGATTGGTAACTCTCATCAAGTAGCTGAAGAATTCTTTAATTTCTTCTTTATGTTCTGTAGAGTTCTTTATGTTCTAAGATTCCTTCTATAGCTTCTTTATTGATTGTTAAGATTTCACCTCAAAATTTTCTTCCTTGTAAACCCTGCTTGGCTTCTTAAATAGTTTGCTTTTAGGAGTCAGCTGAAGATTAGTCCAAGTGTTATAATTCACCTCCAATGTTCTCTTTTTTTCTTTGTTGAATAATAAGCTTTGAATGAATAGATGTACTAAAGTGTTTCTTCAATTTCCTTCCTATGTTGATTGAATTAAATATCTGTACTATTGCTTTTATATTTTCTCATGTACATTTGGCAAAAGTCCGTTTTGTTGCTTCAGTAGCTTGTTTTGAGTTTCTGCAATAGCCTATATTTGCTTAGATTCTAATTCTAATTATTTTTTCTAATATTTGGCCTTTCTTTAGCTTTATTCTATTTGCACCCTTTATGTTGCCCCACTTTCTATTCTGATTTCACTCAGCATTTTCTCTGTGTGCAATCAATTTTTGCTTTGTCTAATATCTAATATTTTGGTTATTTTTTGTAACCATAGTTGATGTTCACATAGTATGAATAGTAATGAATTTTCTTTAATTTTTCCTTTTATTTTTGATTGCTTTATTATTATTTTTTTTTCTTAATATTTAATACAAAATTATAACAATAGTATATATATATATATAATCATAATATATATATAATATATATATACTTATATATAGTATATATATATATAATTATATATATATATATAGTAATATATATATATATATATATACATGGTAGTATATGTATTATATAATATATAATAAAATATCAATATATAATATTATATATAAGATATATTAGATATATAAATATATAAGTATATAGTATATAATATACTATAGTATATATGTAATAATATAATATATATATATATATATATATAATAATATATAGATATATAAGAATATATATATATTATTTAAATATATAATATAATTATAATATATAGTATATATTATTATGTATTATATTATATATATATATATATATAATATAGTATATATATATTTTAATTTAATAAAAAAAAACTGTTCACACCTCACGCATAGCCATGATTCTAGGAGGGGAAAATCTCTCTAGGTTAATTTCTAGCCTAGATTCCAGAGTAGACTTAGGGATCGAACCCCCGGCCCTGTCGATGCGGACTTCTGCACTTTACCGAATTGGCGCATAAGGTATATTATCAGTAGTAGTATTATAGTATATATATATATATATATATATGTATTAATATATATAGTATATATATACTTATAAATATATAGTATATAATAGATATATATATCAAAAAATATTAAATATAAATAGATATTATAATCATATATATAGTATATTATATAATATATATATTAGTTATATATATAATATATAGTTAATATATATATTATATATAATAATATATAGTTATTATTAATCCAACTCTAGTATACTATATATATATTATATATAGTGCCTATATAATGCTATAAATCAATAATAGATCTATATTTAATATATATATTATAATATAAATTTATATTTAATCTTAATATATTATATATATATATAATATATTTATATATTAGTATATGTATATATTATATATATAATATATATAATAAGGAGTTCATATATATTAATAGTATAGTCATATATATAAAATATATATAATATATGATAGTATATATATATATATAGTATATATAAAATATGTTTCAACTTTTTTATAAATATAATTAAAAAACTTTTTTATATATATATATATATATATATATATATATAAATACTATATATATATATTTTATGATATACATTATATATATATATAGTATATATACTATATTATATATATATATATAATATATTAATATATATATTATATAACAAATATATATATATAATATATATATATATATATATATATATATATTATATATAATATATTATATATATATTATAATAATAGTAATATATATATATATTAATTATATATAAATATATATATATATATATATATAATATATATATATGTAATATGTTATATAATATATATAATAGTATATATATATATATAAATATTATATAGAAAAATATATAAAATATATGGTATATATTAATTCAATCAGAAGTGATTTAGCTATAGCAATCTTTATTATAGTTAATAATTATAGTAATTAAGTTAGGGTAATTGAGGGTAATAGCCATTCAGTCAATAACAAAATCAATTTAAATGTTATATTATTAAATTTTTCCTTTCTTAATTTTATATTAATTTGAAATTAATTATTTAAAAAAAAATAAGTATTAGACTAGAACTATAATTAGTTATAAACAATCTTAAAATAAAAATTTTATATTTCTTTATTATAACCAATAAGAATCTTAAATAAGTAAACTAATACTTCATCAAAAAGGCGGAACAAATGAGCGGAAACTTTTTTTGATCCGCACCTGCAAGTCCGCTAATTCCTGACGTACTCCGCACACTCCGCTAGTCCTGCCACCATAATTCTCTGGCATGTCCGCTATATATAGTATATAATATATTATATATATATAATATATATATATATAGTATAATATATATATAGTAAAGTATTATTATATATATATAATATAAGTATATATTATATATATATAATATATAATAGTATATATATAATATAATATAGTAATATATATAGTATATATATAATAAATATATATATATATATATATAATAGATATATATATATATATATATATTATTATATACTATTATAAGTATATATAGGTATATATATATTATAAGTATATATATTATAGAAATATATATATATATATATAATATGATATATATATAGTACTATATAATATATATATATATAATATTATATATAGATTATATATATATATTATAATATATATATTTATTATATTTTATATATAAGTATATATATATAATATTATTTATTATACTATATATATAATATATAGTATTATATATATACTATATATATAATATATATACTATATATAGTAATATAATATATATAATTAATAATATAAATATATATATATAAGATAAGCTATATATAGTATCATAAATAGTATGATATATATAATATATATATAATATATATACTATATAGTAATATATAGATATATATATAAGATGATATAATATATTATATACTATAGTTATAGGAGGATATAAGTATATATATTAATATAATATTATAGATATATATATATATAGATAATATAGTTATAAAATATATATATATATAGCGTATATATATATATATATAAGTATATAGTATAATATATATTATTATATATATAGATTACAACTTTTGATATAGTAATATATATATCTGTAGCGAATATTAATTATTATATATATATAGTATGAATATATATAGTATATATTATAGTTTATATAGAGGTAGATATAATATGGTCGATGGAAGAGAGTTTACGTACAAATTACCTAGAATAATATAATTTAAATTATTATTAAGATATATAATAATAGATAATAGTATATAGTATATATATAATATATTAGTTAGTATATAGTATAATAATATCTTTAGATAAAGACAAAATAGTAGTAGTATATATATATATATATATATATATAGATTATAATAGTAGGTTATATAGATATATATGAAGTAACATATAATGATATATATATATAGTATATTATATATTATGTATAGTTATATATTATATAATATAATATATAATAATATGATATATATAACTAGGATAATATAAATAATAGGGTATAGTATATATTTAGTATATATTTATATATATATAAATATATAGATATATATATAATAATATATAGTATATTATATATATAATATATAGATAATATATATATATATATATATATTGAGTATAATATATATATATAAATATTTGTTAAAATATTGTAAAATTAGCATATTAATTCGGCAATTCATATTTAAGATGAATATAAAAGAAAGAAATTTTAATAGGAAGGTATAAGAATATTACCTGCCTTCTTCTGGGATGATAACTTACCGCACTGTGCGAATGAGGACATATATCCGGTGCTTTTACGACGAGCTACCTCCGACCCAAAAAAGTTTGGGTCAAGAACAGTTTTAAAGATGTTAAATATACGTATTAAACGCAATTAATATAAGATGTAAATAAATAATCTAAACAGCGTTTCTCAACCTTTCAACGCTCGCGCGACCCCCAAAAGCCAGTAACAACTCGCGACCCCTACATTACCCCAAATATATTTATATATTATATATAATATTATATATATATATATAATATATATATATATATATAATATTATATATATATGATATAATATATATATATATGTATTATATAATAATATATATATATATAATTATAATATATAAATAGTATATATATATAATATTATAGTATATATATATATATATATATATAATATATATAATATATAGTGATATTACTAGTATATTATACCATATAATTTATATATATATAAAAATATATATATATAATATATATATAATAGATTATATATACTATATAGTAGTATATGTATAGCTATAACTAATATATAAATATTTTATATATATAGAGTATAAGATATATATATATATATAATATATATCCTATATATTATAATATAATATATATTATATTATAATTATATATTCACTATATATATAATATATAATATATATAGGTATATATATATACTATAATATACAATAATAATATAGTATTATAATATACTATTATGATAGTATATATATATATATATATATAGTATATATATATATATAATAATATATAATATATATATAATATTATATGAAAAATAATTATATATCATATATATAATGTATATATAAATATATATATAAATATATATATAATATATATTAATATAATATATATATATAAATATATATATATATATTTATATATATAGAAACTCCTTATATAAAAATATGCTTTTGATGCATTAAGTATATTATTTTTATTTTATTAAGTAATTAACTGTTTTATTAAATAACTAACTTGCTTAACATGATTATAATCATTAATAAAAAGCCGTATTTTTCGTACATTTTAAATATATTATTTTTTATGTGACTTTAACGCGACCCCCCTTGTATATCCCGCTCGCGCCCCCATTTGGGTCGCGACCCACCGCTGAGAAACAATGATCCATACGAGATAAAGAAACGAGGGATAGGACATTTCTGGACACCTTTGGTGAAGTCGCCTTGAAGGAAGCTGCGGTTGCTTTAAAACTGTTTCTGACCCAACTTTTTTGGGATTGGAGGATAGCTACTGTCGTAAGCACAGTATATTGTCCTCATTTCTCAACATGCGGTGGTTCAATCCCAGAGGAGGCAGTAAATTCTTTCCTGTTGCCGAAATAAATGTTTCTTTCTTTATTTACATATTTAAAATGTATAATACTATATATATATAATATATTAGTATATTAATATATAGAGTATATATATATTATAATATATATAATTATAATATATATATATAGTATATATATATATATATATATAATAAGTATAATAGATATATATAATATATAATAAATTTATATATAAAATTGTTAGTTATTGTCGAATATTGTATAAAGTACAGAAGTTTTTAAACTCAAAAGAAATTAGATAATTATTAAACTGATATTCTTCAGATTTTCACAGAGATTTTGGCAAGATAAGATATTTCCTTAGTTTTTTTTACAGAAAATTTGATCAGATAAAAGTTCATGGACTTCTCATCATATTTCAGAAAGGAACGGAATAAAAAATAAAAATAAATTCAATTAATAAGAGAGGGAATGAAAGATAACATGATTCAGAATATTTGATATTTTCAATATGAAAATGATAAAAGAAATTGCCGGAAAGAAAAGTAAGATATAGTATACATGATAATATCAGGTAAATATATATATATAATATATATATATATATATATATAATAATATATATGTATAAATATAATAATATAATATAGTATAATAGAAATATATATATATGGATATATATATATAGTATATTTAGTATATATATAGTATATAATCATATATATATAGTAGATATAATATAGTATACTATAGGGTAGAATATGATATAGTATAGATATATTATATACTATATAATAATATATATATATATAGATATAGTATTAGTATATATATAGTATATATATATATAGATATATATATATATATAAGTATATACTATATATGATATATATATAAGTTGTATAGGTTACGTATAGTATATAGTATATAGTATATATATATATATAGAAAATTATATCATAATATAGTATATATATATATATTATATATATATAACATGATGATCATCAAAAAATGCTTTGTAAAAACTTTAGTAAGAAATATATATTTTACCACTTAATTTTTCCTTGCGTAGATCTTTTGTGTCAGATAAATTGCATTATGTTCGCAATGCGGATTTTTGCTAAATCAAAAAAGGTCCCACCTCACGAGCAATGCCCTATTCTAGGAGGGTAACTACTCTAGACAATGTATACCTTGGATCCAAGCGAGGGATCGTACGTACCCTGGCACTGGGCTATTTTTTGAGAATTGGTGTGACAAGGGCATCTCTTAGAATCCTTAGATCAGATCATGAGGAAAATTGCCATTTTCTTAGTTATAACACAAGACCTTGATCTGTGAAATTTCTTTAAAACTACTCATTTTAAGACGATTCGGGAGAGAGAGAGAGAGAGAGAGAGAGAGAGAGAGAGAGAGAGAGAGAGAGAGAGAGAGAGAGAGAGAGAGAGAGAGAGAGAGAGAGAGAGAATATAACAGATGCATTTAAACTCTCTAACATCCCACTTTGAAATTTCAAAGAGAAAAGATTCTTTAAATGTTCATTTTAAATTGTATAAACAGAGGAAATAATTGTTTCAGAATATTATTTGTGGGTTTAGGGCAGTGTTGGCATTAGAAAAACCCACCAAAAAAAAAAAAAAAAAAAATGGCTGCAAGTGGGGTTTTTGTTTGTGTTTTTTTTAATTTTTAGCTATTATTTGCAACAATTTGAGAGACATTTTTAAAAATTACTAATATATATATATAATAGCAACTATATTATGTTTGATTATTATTAGTGAGCCTAGTTGCATTTTATTCAAGATTTTCACAGATATAACCCTTTAAATATAATTTTTTTTTTTTTTGGGGGAAAAAAAAAAAATGAGAATGAAAACAAATAATTCTTAAAATTTAATGCAAAACTACAAATGAATGTATATTTAATAACTAGATTCCATTATTAAAATTAGGAAATAAACTTTTCAGTTAATAAAAAATAAAAATTCTTTCCACTTTGGTTATAAAATTACTAGAATATATTTTGAAGTTTTATTATTTTATAAATTTATATAGTATGCAAAGAAGTATAAAAATAATTTGCAACATTGGATTGAATTAAGTCAGAGTTGAATCACATTTCCCAATTTTATTTCACATTAGTAACTATCTGGCTGTTTAACCTGTCAGATATTTAATTATCCTTACAATTATAATTAATCAAGCAGAATATATATGCCTATAATATAATATATATAATATATATATATATTATATATATATATATATATATATATATAATATATATATTATATATAATATATATATATATATATTATAATAATATATATTTATATATATAATATATATATATATATATATAATATATATATCTGAATTTTCCACAGCGTGCCTTACTCATTTTTTATTTAATACAGTGACTATATACATATACTGTATTTTTTTTTCAAATCTCCCAATTTTACCCGGGTTTTACTACCATAAAAAGTAAAAACCCAGACCTGGTGGGTTGGTGGGCAGCTCCTTGGGGAGGTATCCAGTGCAAGCCTGCCTAGTTTCTAGGTAACAACTACTTAACTATTGGTAGCTAACTTACTAGCTTCCCAGAACCTCAGATTATGATGGCAACAATGTTCGAAGTTTAAATAATATAAATTTAAATATATTACTTAATTACTTTACTTAAGATAGTCCTGTTATGTTATTACTATCAATAACCTGTAACAATAGCAATACCATTTACCTTCACAAGTTTTACGAATTAGGAAATGACATTCCTTCAGCAGTGGGAATTGGACAATGTCTGTTATCAAATTATATGTTTAATTTGTAAATTTTATACCTATTTATTAATTTATTTGTCAAATAATACTGAAATGACATTAAAAATGACAATAATTCAATTATTGACCATTTTATTTTTTCCTCAAAAATAGAAATTTTTAAAAAACCCAAAAAAGCCCAATACAACAAAAAAAAACACAAATAAAACCCAAAAAAGCCACAAAAAAGACCACTGGCCTGTTTTTTTTGGCCCGACCCCGGGTTTTTTCCAACCCTGGTTTGAAAGTAAACGTAGATAAGAGTTAGGTTATGATATTATATATAGGTTATACATATATATACATATTTTATATTATATATATATATATATAATATATATAAACTTCCTCTAACGTGCTTTATCCCCTTCTCAGAGGATAACACAGGGGGACAACAAGAATCGAACTTTAAGGCCGGCTATCCCAAACCAGTGCCACCAACGTATTCGCAGTCGAGTTTTAATTCTTGCCCCCAGGAAGATAAACCCCAGACCTGCTACGCGGACGATTGAACCAGCGTCTTCCTCACTGAGAGTCGGCAAAGTCACCTCTACGCCAACGAGGCGTTTAAATATATAAATATATATATAATAATATATATATATATATAATATAGATCAAATATATATATATAGTATATATATAAATATATATATATATAATATAATAATATATATAAATATATATATTATATATATATTATGGAGACATAGCATTCGCCATTTATTGTTGCCACAATTTGAGTGAGGCTCTTTTATTTTCTTTTTTTTACATTTCCTTTCGTGGTTCGCAGATTTTACATTTTTAATTACTTGAAGCTTTTATGAATATTGTCATTATTTTGAATGTTGCATATTGTCTGTTGATTATTGTATATTTTGTACGATTAGGGGTCTTAAAGGGAATGATATGCTTTCCTAGTTTTGCTGTGTATGCAGGGCTGCGGAGCCGAGCCGGAGCCGGAGCCGGGAATTTTTAATCTGATGGAGGCGAAATTTTTTGAGGGGCTGGAGCCGGAGCCGGAGCCGGAGGCGAAATTTTTGGGGATCTGGAGCCGGAGCCGGAGTCGGAGGTGAAATTTTAGGGGGACCTGGAGCCGGAGCCGGAGTCGGAGCCGCAAAAAAAGAGGCTGCTCCGGCTCCGGCAAGATACAAAAATTAAGTAATTATTAATTTTATTACTACAGGTTGTTTATATATATATATATTATATATATTATATTAATATATATATATATATATATAATATATATATATATATATATATATATATATATATATATATATATATAGGTATATATAATATATATATATATTATATATATATATATAATATATATTATATATATATTTATATTATATAATATTCAATGAGGAGATCACCTCCAATTCTTATATTCCAATATATAATTTATATATATAATATATATTATATATATATTATATATATATATTATATATATATATATAATATATAATATATATATATATATATACTATATATATATATATATATATATATATATATATATATATATATATATATAATTTATTATATATATATGTATATATATATATAATTATATTATATATATATATAATATATATATAATATTATATATATAATATAATATATATATGAGGTGGTATTTTTATATAAATGTGTCTTTATTATATATGGTTTTCGTATATAAGAACGCGGTATAATATATATATATATATATATGTATATATATTATTATATATATATATATATATATATATATATATATATATATATATATATTTATATATATATATATATTATACTATAATATATATATATATTATATATATATATATATATATATATATAATATATATAATATATATATATATATATCTGTACTTACATATATATATATATTATATATATATATATATTATATATTATTATATATATATATATAATATAGTATATATATATATACTTAATATCTAATATTATATATATATATATTTATTATATTATATATATATATTCATGTAAGAATGTCATTCGGTGGAGTTCGGGCTCGTATAAGTCAAGAAGGAATGGATCAAGCACCAAAATGGCGTCCGGTAGCTCAGCTGTTAGAGCATTCGCCCAACTAAGCGAAAGACCCAGGTTCGTCACTGGTCGGGGACGTCTGAGTGTGGTGTTACTCCTTCTTGGCTCCGTCTTGCTCAGACAAAAATTGAGCACACCCCCTCCTAGATTTTGGGCTTTGCCCGTGAGTGGTGGTGTTAAATGGGGGAAAATGAATTCGCATCTAAATCTGTGCTAGATTTTTGACAAATTTTACACAGAAAATATATAATAATATATATATATATATATATATAATATATAATATATATATATAGTATATTATATATATATATATATATATGATATAACTATATATATTATATATTATATATATATATATATATATATATATATATTATATATATATATATAGGTATATATATATTTAAATATATATATATATTATATAGTATATATATATAGTATTATATATTATATATATTTATATATATATATATATAGTATATATTAATATATATATATATATATATATATATATTATATATATATATATTATAAATAATATATATATGTAATATATATTTATATATTATAATTTATTATATATATATTATATATATATATATATATATATATATATATATAATATATAATATATACTATATATATATATATATATATAATATATATATATATATAATTCCTCTTTTTTTCCAGAAATTTGATTATGTATATTTATTATTCAATAATAAAAAAGGTTCGGTACTTCTATAGATAACTTTAATTAATTAAGTTTAATATCGTTAGAAATATAATTTGTTAAACTAAACCAAATCGAAAACACCTCATGTATTTGAATATATTACTCACTCTGATGATAAAAATACTTTCATTTGTCAATATGAAATAGTTAACACAGTTGATGGGAAACAGTCAGTTCGATCATGCAACAAAAATAGGTCCCCTAACCTAACTAACCAGTTACTTCATGGGGTCACAATAATCTATTGGGATCCTTTAATTAATGAGACAATTTAAACGCAATCCTCCAGACATATTGCCTGGCAATTGTTAAAAGGAAGTGAAGCTAAAGGTATCAGGATACCTTTAATTTCAAAAACTCAGACTAAAGCGGAAATTTTTCAGTTGCCATAAACTTGTTCTGTCTATGTTAATTGTTAAGTGGCAAATTCAAAATACAATTGATTGTAATGGTTGTTAAAGATAGTGACCCATTAGTTTTCTTTGGATGACCAGGATTTAAAGCACTGTGTGGAGACATGGCTTAGAAACTGGAAGTCCCTTTAGACTGGAAAAATATTTGTAAAATAGTTCTAGAAGAAAAAAAAAAACAAAAAATAAGCTTAAAAATTGCATAAAGGGACGCTTTGTGCATTTAAAAATGGATGCTTACACATGGGCAAAGCTAAATTATTTTGTCAATAATTTTATATATGTGGACGATGATAAAAACAATATTTCTAAATCGTTAGCAGTAAAAGAAAAAAATACTCACCATTTCAGCGAATATATTCAAGAATTTGTTACTGACATCTTAAAAAATTCGAAATAACAAGAGACAAGTCATTAGCTTAGTTACGGATAACGCATCAAACTGAATCGTACGATTGAAAGAATTAAATAGGGACAAGAAGTAAATAATAGTGGTTTTCAGAATGAACTTGATAAAACTATGAAATACTTATGTTCGATAAAACGTTAACATTGGCACACATGAGATGTGGAGTACATACTTGCAGTTTAGGCAGTGCGTGATGGTCTCCACAATACTCATAGAGCAAATCTTATAAGCAGGGCGAGACAAATAGCAAAAGCAGTACGTACCCCAAAATTAATGGAAGTTCTAAAGAATCAAGTTGCAAAAGTGGCAATCTTAGGTCAAGAGACAAGATGGGGAAGTACATGTCTTATGCTCTAAAGGCTTCTGCAACTAAAATATTATAGTAGTAGTATGATGGCTGCCGGTACTTCTGAACTTTCTCTCTCCGACTGTCAGTGGAAACAAATCGAGAACACTCGAAGAATTATTAACCCACCCATACTTTTTACAACAAAAAATATTCAATCAGAAGACTTGATGGCAGGAAAATTTTTATTAGAGAACGGGATTTTAGCAAATACAAATAAATTCCCATGAAAAGAAAGGGAAAGATGTTACTGAAAATAAATATTTTTGTCGACAATCTTTTGTTTTAGAATCTTTCCAGAAACTGAAGATCTGATATTTAAAGCTAGGAGGGTTCTTTGTGACTAGGACTTTAAAATGAATAACGCGGTATTGAACAAGAAATCTGGGCCCGGAGTCCAGATAGTTCAGTCAGTTTCAGAAGAATGAAAAGTCAAATTTGCCCAAGATAATGGGAAAAATTGGAGCATGCAGAAAAGCGTGAAAAAACTAAAAGACAATCTACTAGTAAAAGACATTTAACCTAAATATCTTCTAGAAAATAAAAGGTAGAATTCCATAAGTCATTAGATTGAATAATGAAAATCGACCGGAAATCAAAGTTATCAGTTAAAGAGGCAATCAATTGCTATCCTAAAATTTTGCAAGATGCCGCTTGCACAATTACAGCTTTGCTTCCTATTCAAGTGAATGTTGAGAGCTTTATTTTCTGCTTTAAAAATAATAAAATCGGATCTAAGGACATCGTTTAAAGGAGGATTTTATTCATGGGTTTTATTTTAAGGCAATTGTTTTGAATCATTTATATTCATATGGTCCGGTAGTTCAAAGAGAAAATTATTTTGAAAGTTTAGGAAAGAAAGTGAATTATATATATATAATATATATTATTATATATATAATTATATATATATATTATATATATATATATATATTATATATATATATATATATATTATATATATATATATATATATATATATATATATATATATATATATATACATTATATATAAAATCTGTTTTGAATAAAATTATGTTATATATATGTTCAGGCTCATAGTTCAACGAGGAATTATTTTAAACTTTAAAGATGAATCTAAAATATGATTTTTTTCTTTTTAGGAAAAAAAAATAATAAAATTATATTACGTAACTGTACAGGCAGTTCATCGTTCAAAGAGGAATTATATTAAAATTTAGGAAGAAAGTGAATGATTCCTTTTCTGTATTTCTTAAAATTCTTATTTTCTATAAAATATTTTCTAAGTTTTAAATTCTAAGCTAATAAAGATGTCATTAACAAACATTTAATTTCATCATACACTCAAAATTTTGTATCAGAATTAAGGATTTCATGACTGTAAATGGAGAAAGAATTATAACTAGGGGTCGGAGCCGGAGCCGGAGCCGGAGTCGGAGTCGAACAATTTCAAAATGCCGGAGCCGGAGCCGGAGTCGGAGCCGGGTAATTTTAAAATGCTGGAGCCGGAGCCGGAGTCGGAGCCGGGTAATTTTAAAAAAGCTGGAGCTGGAGCGGAGCCGAGTCGGAGCCGGTAATTCCTAAAATGCTGGAGCCGGAGCCGGAGTCGGAGCCGGAAAAAAATTTGCCGGCTCCGCAGCCCTGGTATATTGTCGGTTGCATGTTGCATGGTATAAATTATTAACCTCCTATTGTTTTAGGCTTGACTATCGATACACATAAGACACTCGCTCCACCACATAAATAATATTACTTCTAGAGTCACACACAAATTAAACACAATGAAAATATTAATTGGAACAAATTTTGGCCAACTTAAAGAGACCTCTCACAAAAATAGTATATAGACAATATTTCCTCCCTTTCTTAAACTACGCATCATCTGCCTGGGCAAGAACAATATTACAGTCCAATATTCATAAATTAGAAGCCGTACAAAACAATTCTCTCGGGATAAATATAAGCTTGCCTTCCCTCCACACCCATTCACCACATACAAACCCAAAAAAAGGTTCTTGCAATGAAAGACCATCTTCGCATGATAGGCTGTCAAATTTACAGTAATTCACTCTCAACAGATCACCCTCTGCATCAGACACTACAACAACCCCCTGCACCAAGGAGGAAACAATCAAACCAGCATAAGGCTATTCTCACATGTAAATCACGATTCCCACCTGCCCTCCCAGGCACTCATATTATCAAAGACATTCATACTCAGTTAACCTGAAAAACGATCTCCTCATACTCAAATAACACGATACTCCAAACATATCCATCCGATATGTCCCTTTCTGTACAAACTCTGGACCGCCCTCCAAACCAGAAAAATGCTGCCTTGTCTCGGCTATGGGCACTATCCCTCCTTTCAAGAATATAAATTTAAATTTCATAACACACCCTCCCTACTATCAAAGATTTCCCTCTCTCACAAATGACGACACAGAATATTTCCTAATAAACGGTTCGGATAACGGACACCAGACGCAACTACGATACAATCGTTCTAACGGATCTCTGGGCCCGGCCTGTTGTAGTGGCAGAGTATCTCAGGATCGTGTGATTCTCGTTGGAAGGGAGCGAAGTGCTACCGAGTAAGTATATATATAGTATATTATATTATATTATATATTATATATATATAATAATTATATATATATATATATATATATTATTATATAATATAATATTATATATGAATATTTATTGGCAGCTACGTCCCATCAGATATTCTTCGCGTAAACTTTGTCAGATATTTTTACTTCGATATTTAAAAAAACAAGGATTTTAAAGATCAAATTCATCGTCTTATGGCTGATTATTATCGATTATTCTAATATCAATGTATAAAAACTATATACACAACCAATATATAATATAAATATATTATTATATATATATATTATATATATATATATATAAATATATTATATACTATATATATATATATATATATTAAGTATATTCATATATATATTATATATAACATATATATATATATTTACTTTTCTATATATATATATATATATATTTATTATCTATATGATTGATTATTTATATATATATATATATATATATATATTATTATATAATTATTATTATTTCTTATAATATATCTATATATTTAATATATAAGATATTATTATTATATATATATACTTATATTGTGTATTATATATATATTAATATATATTTATATGATTATTATTATATTATATAATATATATATATTAGTTATATATATATTTATAAATATATATATACTATATATATACTTATATATATATATATTATATATCATATATATTATATATATTATATTATATATATATTATATATATTTATATATTTTATATTATAACATATTATATACTGTATATTTACTGTAATTACTATTATTATACTATATATATATTATTTTATATATATATATATATATATTATATATTTATAGATATATTATATTATATATATATATATTATTATTATACTATATATATACTATATATTATTGTGTTTTGTGGTGTGTGTTTTGGTTCTTAGGTGCACGTTTGAAGTGTGCGCTCGAGATAGTTATAACAAATAAATGATATCAACCTTATTGAATATGTTGCGGACGAGTCTTTTCTACGCCCAACATTCAACCAACATCATCAATCAGCAATTCGTCAACCATAATATACTTTTGTTGATATATGATTATTTTAATATATTATATATATATATCTATATATATATATTATTTATAATTATATATATAATATTATATATATATATTATATATAACATATATATAATATATAATATATAATTATATCATAATTATATATATATTATAATATATTATTTTTTATATATATATATATAATATATTTTAATATATATACATATATATCATATATATATATTACATTATATAATATACTTATATATATACTATATATCTATATATAATATATATATAATATATTATATATATAAATATTATATATATATATATATTCTAACATATTAATATATATATATATATATAATATTTATATATAATTATATATAATGTCTTATATATATATATATATATTAATATATATATATATATATATATTATATATATATTATATATACGTATTATATATATAATATATACTTGGTATATATATATAATTATCTTATATTATATATTATATATACTATAGATATAATATAATATATATTTATATATATTTATATATAATATTATTATATATATATATATATTATTATAATATATAATATTATATATATATATTATAGGAAAATTGATTGATGGGGCAGGTCTCAGTCGTTTTAACTTACGAAGTCGTTTCAAATGTTTTTAATTTTCACGGTTTTACTTTGGGTTGAAAAGGAACGTAAAACCAAACAGTTGCAAAATTATTAGCCTTTTTTCCATAAAATGGCTGAAATAATATGAAAGCTAAAGGTAACTGCCAGTCATCTATATATGTTGCCAGTCATATATATATATATATACTATTTATAATTATATATATATATCTATATTATTATATATATTATATATATATATATATATATATTAGTAGGAAATGGAGGGCCGAAGGATTTGTCCTTTTCAGAATGAAGATTAGCCACAGAACCAACAGATAGAATAAGAGGAGGCAAGACAGAATTACAGCAAGTTGTTATAAAATTTTCTTTTTTTGGCAATGAGCCAGAACGGATTTATACAGAGCGAGATCAAGAGAGAGTTAGCGCCACTTTCCTTGTGATGAAGCCACCGCTTTTGCGTCGACGAAGAGGATATCCAGCAAACGATTTTTAGCTGAACTGAACATTAGGCCAAGAGTGATAGAAAGAACGAGAATTTATTTCCACCCCCGTCGCACATGTTCGTCTCGCCTGCATGACCAGACAGCAAGCCGTGATCGACCATTGGGATTTATTGGAGAGAGAAAGATTTAGTCGAAGAAGGAATGAACCTGCTTCTTTTCCTCTCATGTTTCCTATGCCTCTTCTCGGCAGAAGCCCAAGCGTCATCAGAGTTAAGCCAGTCATTCCAATTATAGCTAGCGTAGAAGCGACACACAATCGGCCGATCAAAGTGCCAGAAAACATATATATATATATATATATATATATAGATTATATATACATCTATTTTAATTTATTATAGTATATTATTATAGATAATATTATTATATATATATATTAATATAATTATATAAATATAATATTATAAATTACATATATATATATATATACTATTACTATATATATATATAATATATATATATCCAGAAATCGAAATTCACAATTACAATTATTCCCATAAAACTCCCATGATAAAGATGCCAAAAATATTTATTTTATCATGCACTTTAATCAAATGTGAAACATTCCGCACACTCCGCATTTTTTACAAAGGGAATGCGGATGCGGCATGCGGATGTGCCGTTAAGTTAGGATGCGGAGATGCGGATGCGGATGCGGATGTTCAATATATATGATGTTCCGCAATTGCGGATGCGGATGCGGATTGTTAAAATCACTATCCGCTCAATATATTAGGGTATATTATATATATAATATATATATATAGTAATATTTATATATATATATATATTATATATAATTATATTATATTATAATATAAAATATATATATTAATATACTAATATATATATATATATAATAATATATATAATATATTATATTATAATATATTTATATTATATATATTATATACATATATATATTATAGATATATATATAATAATTTAATTATATATTATATATATATAATTATTTAAATATATTATATATATTTATATATTACTACTTATATAATATATATTATATAATATACTTATATTTTATTATATTATTAATTATTTATATATATATAATATATTATATTTATATATATATATATTTAAATTATATATTATCTATATGGGTAAAAATTTACATCAACCGACTTTGGCAAAAAAATTGCAAACTTTGCCTGGATGTTTATAAAATATTAATTTTGCTTCTACAATTTTAGAACAAAGAAAACAATTTTGAAGACTTATAAAGTAAAGAAATATATATATATTTTATATATAATATATTATTAAGAATATTTTATATATATATATTAATATATATATTTATATATTATTATATATATATAATTATATATAATATTTATATATATATTATATAGAATATTGTATATATTTATTTATATAATATTATATATATATATATATATATATTATATATTAATATAATTATATATATAATTATATATAAATATATAATATATATATAATTATATATCTATATTGATAAATCATATTATGTATTTTATAATGCAAGAATTTTCACAATGAAATGATTAAATATTAACAAAACGTAAAAAGAAATTTGCTATATATCTATCCTATTTGGAAGGTTCACACCAAGGCTTATAAATGAGATCAGCTTAAGGCCATTTATTTTTCAGTTAAATTGAAATCTATGTACGTCGTTTGCAAGAATGAATTGTAACGCCATGGCAGTTTTTTTTAACTTAAGAACTACGTCTGAGCAGCAGGTCCAACCCATCTAGCTCAGCGAGCACATGTTGCTCGAACCATCGTTTTAATGATTTGCTCGACGGCTCGCCCGTATTTACATTCATCACGTTTTTTAAAGAAGAAAATTTTCAAATTATATATTTCATATATATTATATTATATATATCATATATATATATAGTTATATATTAATAATATATATTATATATACTTATATAATATTTATATATATTATTCAGCCGCTCCAATAAAATTTTTTTAAATTTCTTAATTTGCTCGAGATAGACTAAAGGTTGGGAAACCACTTGCCCGTAATTAGCCCAAATAGAGTTGACGTTATCACGTTGCCCAATGACACTGCAGACCGCCCGCGGCGGCTACCGGTTACACCGGTGCCTAAAATTAAACATTAATTTCTTTCATTTTTTCGCACAACAGATTGAGACAAACGAATCTATAGCTTAATAAATTATAGAAAAAACAGTAGGCTTCCGCTTCGATAATCGCCGCCAACAGTTATTGAGTTAAAAGACCATCAAGAAGTCGGATAATCAAATTTTGAAAAAAAAAAAGTCCTTAAATGATTTAAGTTTAAAAATATTTATCTACAATACCTTAATTAACCTTACTTAACCTAACAACTTAAATAATATAGGGAAAGAAAAAGATTTCAGATTTTATAAATCTTCCTTAAGGTAAATTTGAACGTGTCCGATTTCACGCACAACAAACAAATAATAGCAAACTCGGCAACGGCTAAAAAAATTCATTGAAGTGTCGAGCTTATGTAAGCTATATATATATATATTTATATATATATAATATATAATATATTTATTTTATATTATATATATATATATTATATATATTATATATATATATAATATATAATATATTATTTTACCTATAAATATATAAATATATATATATATAATGATACTATATATTAATTATATATATTATTATAATAATATTATATATATATATATATATAATACTATATATTATATATCCTTATATATATACTATATACCTATATATAGTGTACCTATAGTAAAGTGTTATACTATATATGAATATACCTAATCTATCATACTACAACTGAATAGCTATTATCTTTATTAATAGCAGTATATTTCTTGATACATAAAAAGTATATGCGGTATACATATATAAAAATTATATAAGGACAGGTAAAGTACATAAAGGTAAGGAGCGGTAGTTAGAAGATACTTAAGTTATAATAAGGAAAGTATAGTGAGTAATAGTAGGCGACACTCTGGCAGCGCAGCGAGTCCGGTCAATAAACGCTAAATATATTGACGGTTAATGGCCCCGTAACACAGACCTGAACTGAATACTAATAGGTACGCTATATAATAGGCGTATAAATATAATATCCCTAATATCCTATGATGAGTATCTACATATATCACATATAGTACACTAATATACTCCTATAGACCCGTCACCTAGTGAGATTAGATAGTATGCCCTAATACTATAGTAGGGTGGCTCCATCCAGAATCCATATAATCACGAAAATAATAGTAATGTTTATATATATTGAATAGAGGCAGACTCACTATTGGACAGGCACCACTCTACGTTATCCATAATGATCATTAGATTCCTAGAGAAAGATTATTTTGCTTTATTTGGGAAATTAATTTTGTAGGATTTATTATTATGAAGAAGAAGAAAGAAATGAACAAAATTGAAGACAAGCAAGAAGAAGAAGAAATGAAGCTGAAGAGAAGAGAGAAATAAGAAAAGATATTAAAGGTACAGGGAAAAGGAATATATATATATAATATTATATATACATATTATAACTATTAATAAAATGAATAATAATATACCTTAAATTCTATTAGTATAATATATTAATATATATATATAATATATTATATATATATATCTATTAATAATAATATATATATATTAATCATTATTATATTATATAATATTATACTTTATTAAGTATCATATATTAATAATATATGAAACTAATGATATATAATTATATATTATAGCTATATAATATATATCTATATAATAGAAATAATAATATATATAAATATTTACTATAGTATAATATAATAAGATATTAATAATAATGATTGATCCAAACTCAAGTAGTGGAGGAAAATCGAAGTATTTACAACGAAAAAGCAACAGCCATGGCTTTAGACAACAAAAATGGAGTGATCTATTATTAACAAGGAATAAAACGACGATAGTATGAAATCATTCCAGTTCATCATGGCTTACCAATAATTTTAAAGTTAAAAAATAGATGCTTGAGATACAGATGAAAGAAAAATTAATGTCAAACGTTATAAAAAACTAAAAAACATTGAATCAGTTAATTTCAACAAACCACTACCATTTCCTTAAATTGTTCACAAAATGGTTACAAAATAAACAAAGTCAATTTAAACGGAATTAGAAACTCAAAAACAAATCATTTGGATACTATTAAACGTTTGATGAAAACATTCAATCAAAATGGAAAATAAGTGGTTATGGTATTTATATTATATATTCTATTAATTATAAATATATATATATAATAATATAAATATATATACATACATACTATATTATATATACTATATTATTATAATATATATATCTATAAATATAATTATAATTATTCTAAATAATAGTATATATATAAGATATATAATATGTATAATTATAATGATAATATATATATTTATATATATATATGTGATATCATGCTATATATACAATATATTGTATATAGATATATGTATATATTAAATAGTTATATATATCGTAAATAAAATATACAATATATATATGTATCTATATAATTAATATATAAATTCGTACTATATATAAACTACTTACTATTTCTTATACGGAATATAGCTATATTATATAACATAGTATGAATACTATATATATGAATACATTAATAGTAGTATTTACATGAAAATATAGTGTATATATATAATATGTAGTACATCATATACTAAAAAACCTTACGATCATATAATAAAAGAAATTATATTAGTCAATATTACTAAATATAATATATCAATGTAATATATAGTGATCCACTCACGGATACCGTACAAACCCCTACTGCCCTACTGGATATAGCGTACCCCTACTCATATTATTATACTTATAGCGACATTACTAGATACTACCTTATCAAGTAACAGAATAATACTATAATAGTTATACTAATATACATATATATATAGAATACATATTTTGTATGAAATCTCACCAGAAGGTTTTTTATATTAAAAAGTATTATATTAAATATAAGTAATAAAAATAGTTATAATAATTATTATATATTGTTTATATAGGATATTGCTCTCAAGGATAATAATCTACTTTTTGTTGATACTTTCTATGGGTAACGGAGATGGAAGTGGTTGACGACAGCATTGGGAAAGGAGCACAAGAATGAGACAGTATCAGGAGAAGAATATTGGAGGATAAAAGAGTTGAAAAGAAGTTTCAGAATAACTAGATTAGTCTAATTCAATATTGTTCAAAAGATTGCATTAGCTATCAACTATTTAACTAAGAATCAGAAAAAGAATTTGATTAGGTTGTCGATATTGAACCAGAATCGGGAATGTAACAAGCAATAAGGATTTTATTAAAAACGTGAGTATTTTTCTATTAGCCAAAGGCTACATCAGTTGTTAGGTATAATTACTTTATTTAATTGTATAAGACATGGAGGCCATATTTTTGTCCAGCCGTATATTATATCGACCATTTAATATATTTTCCCTATAAAACCTATCTAGATTCATATCACGAGTATATTTATATTATGGAATAAAAATTATTGAATTTGATATATTTAACAAATTAAATATAATAGGCGAGATTCTATATTTGCGATTCACTATGAAAAAAGGAGAATATAGCAAGCAGCACACAGCTGGACTAGGATTATAGAAAAATATATTTAAAATAAAGATATATAATATATAAATTTATTGATAATATATACTATATATATATATATAATGATAAGTATTTATATATAATATATAGAGGATATATATTATATATAGTATAATAGATATTATATATATATATTAGTGACTATATATTACTGATAAAAATAATATGCAATTAATTAACATTTTGAGCTTCAAAAAAAAAAATATTAAAATTAAAACATTAAAATATAAACGAAAGATTGTAAAGTTAATATATAATATATAACTGTAATAAATATACAAAATAACAAAAAATGGATAATATAATATAATAAATGTATATAATAATAGTATATCCCAATAATTAGATATAAACGCCATATAGATATAGTTAGACAAACGAAATGTCTTATCACAGGTTACCTACATGAATGAGACTGTAGACGCCTGAACTAGTATACCTAATACATAGGCTAATGAAGCGCAGTATTCATATAATATAATGGTAACGTGATGGATACGTAAGGTAGTCTAATGAGTAATATTATAGAACCCATTTGGAGAGTTTGTTAATATCTCTTCTGGATTTCAGGGTAACTCGAAACCTATTTAGATCGAAATATTTTATATATGTTAAAATAGTTTTATATATTTATTAGACCGCTGAAAAAATTTAAGAGAAAATTAAATCTCAAACATTTGCCTCAAATTCCATCTCAGGTGACCCAAATTGACCTTCAGGTAAAATGAAAAACAAAGGAAATACTGTATAGTAAAATTTTAACAAATTTAAAATTTGGAACCTTTTTTGTATATTCATTCTTCAGGAACTTTTGAGGCTTTATTATCATTTTTTAATATATATATATATATATTATATATATATATATCTATATATATATTATATATATATATATCTATAATATATATATATTATATTATATAATATATTAATATATATATATATATATATATATTATATATATTTATATATATATATATATTATATTATAATATATTATATATATATATTTATAATATATATATATACTTAATATATATATATTATATTATATAATATAATATTATATATATATATATATATATATATATATATATATATTTATATATTATATATATAATATATAATATAGTATATATATATTTTTTGCAGTTTTGCCACCACCACTCACGGGCGAAGCCCCTATTTCATGGAGGGGGTGTTACACGCCTCAGAAGCTTACCAACTAACGCAAATTACGCACATGAGCACAGACGCGGCTTTGAAGTGCGGGAATTAAATTACAGCAGGAAACACAGAGAAGATGGAAGAGAAATTCCACAGAACAGAGTGGCAGGAAAGAAGGAAGCCACGCAGCGAACTACTAGCTTGGAGTTGCCAATATCAACACAAACTTGTGCGCACGCAGACACAGCACCCCCTTGTGCTACGAGGGACGTCGTAAAGGTGGTGGTACAGCGCAGTGCAAGTTCCCTAGAGCACCTGGCGCCGATGCGGTACCTATAGAAAGAGCTAACAGCACCAAACATCGTCAGCGCAGGCCAAACGGCAGATAGAGGGTTTCAAGTGAAGTTCCGACATCGTTCTCTCTGGATTACATGGAGATAATTAAAGTGCTATGTTCTTGGGTGCCATAATTCGCCAGTCGCGACCCCCTCGTCCATAATAAGCCCCTGCCGTTGAGTAACAACACTCATAGAGCAGCTATAACCCAGAAAAATAAGTACTAAAGTAGCGGCAATAACGAGAACTCATATTAAAAATAAATTTGACAAAACAAATACTATGAGGAGCTGTGGTTATAATAGAAGCCACTATATGTAATATTTTTTACATTTAACAAATATAGACTAATACTTGGAATAAGGCGCGGGGAAATAGATATAATAGAGTGATTTTCTCGCCTAGTTCTTGGATACAAAGACTGACAGATTATGCTCGCACCCTGAGTTTGACGTGTTAATCTGTAGAGTTAGTCGCTACTCATATCACTCTTAGTCAAATACTCACTTATCTATATATATATATATATTATATATATATATATATATATATATTATATTATATTATTGTTTGATTGATAAGGTTTATTATCACTCAATATAAACATTATTTTTGTTTATGGTTAATATAGAGCTCAATGAATAGTTTTATATTGTCAATAGGATATGACGAGGGATACACCGTCGTTAAATAAGATGATAAGTGAAAAGTTGTGAAGCGTGTTTTATATTTATGAGAGGTGAGATTTGTGATATAATAAGTTTTGAGATTTTTTAAAGTATATAAAATATCTTTCTACCAAGGTTTTGGACGACCTCCACCCGGAAATCCTATTACCAGATAATCAGTACGAAGATAGTAATCGGAAAGATTTAAGACGTGAGATGACGCTCAAATTCTACGAAGTAAAAGAGGTAGACTAAGAATTGAAAAATTGGGAGTACTATTTAGTAAGGATAATATGACAGGGGTATTCGTATATAATATTTCATGCGGGTCGTGACGTGAGGGATACGGATTTCAGTGGATATGTCCGTGGTTATGGTGAGGATTTAGACGAATGTCATTAGTATAAATAGCAAAAGCTATAAGATTTATATTACAGTTACATAAAATACTGTAAACAATACTTAAACACTACCTTTGAGAGGTAAACGCGTAAAAAAGGTTAACAGCAAATAACCTCGACAGATATCATTAAAGGACATATTTGCCCGCGATCGAGCAATTCCCAGACATATGTGGTGACTCTCGATTTGCAAGAGAAAACTAGACATCAGTAACCAAAGAGAATTCTTAAGTCATTTAAATTAAGTTGTATAAGGATGGGAAACTTCACCATAAAGTGATAAAGTGGAGCTTTGGTGATGAGAGCTCAAATACAGGAATGAAGGGTGCCATTACTTAGATCCTAAATATCCCACACAGGCCATTCAGATACATAAGTACGCCACACAGCCTAATGGATTCAATCCCCGTATAGTTACCTAAGGGCTCTGAGTAGAAAATCACATTAATAATCACGTATTTTTAAAGATTAGAATATAGTCATATACGCCAAGTATGAATCTCCTATACGAGATGGTACTACGTTAAAGCCTATATGGGCGGAATCGGAAGTAAACGTGAATGATGATTCAAGATATATATACTCTAAGATATAATTATGAGTTGGATACGGCGTTTCAAAGAATCCTTATGATACGCAATACCAAAACGTGAGGCTAGCTAGGGCGATAGTAGAAGGATCAGAGCGGCTCATTTTTCAAATTTTCGGAATCGTTGGAAAAGCGGTGTTAGTCTATCCCACACTGAGGGAAGTGTTAGTATATCGAGCATAGAGAATAATAATAGATTGTCGAGGGATATGCGGCGGTCTAGCAACGAGTGAAATAGACTACACTATCCCTCTACAAAAAACCGGGGATGATTCCTTCCTCGGAAGTACCACCCCCAACTCGCCTTATCTAATAACGTGAGTTCGTAGATAATATTCATGATTTAAGCGCCATGCTACACCGATATCATTATGTTATTACACAGGACAAATGGCAACTTATTTTAGGTGAACTAATGAGAGAGAAAATAAGATCCAGTCACCGGTGAGCAGACCCACAATGAGGGAGGTCGCCCACAGAGAAAGTCCCAAGGTCTCCCACACTGGTGGGTGTTGTAGAAAAGAAATCCTAAGCCCGCGGAAGTGCCGGTGCGAAGAATTGTCCTGTTGTTCAGAATTGATATAACGGACAAATTATTTTACTACCTTAAGAACCTCGTATCAAGACCCGCAGAAAGATAGAATTTGAAGTGGCAGAGTGAAGAACAGATTTACAAAAGTTGTTAGAGATGGTTTTGGCCAGATTAATAGTATCGAGTACTTATAAATACAAATATAAAAGGTGAAGATATAAGCTCTCAAAGTGAAAGTGAATAGACGCTCGTACACTTCGTTTTTGCTATTGGTAAAATTAGATCTCGCCTTTTGCTCGTCGAAAGTAGATTATCTTACTTAGCACAACAGATCATTGAATTCGTGTCGTTAGATAGAGAGAAATTAGTCAAATGTACGTAGTTTGTCTTGGAAGAAAAGAAGGACAGGAGGAATATTTGTTCTCATATCCTCTCCAGATTAGTCGCAGTGTCAGTGCGTAGACTTTAGAATATAAGTATAGCCGCTCATAACCTGTTAGTAAGCAAAGGTCGTTCTGGAGACTCGAGACTCAAGTGTACTGTGATGAGGAGAAGAAAGAATTTAACGGTCGTATAGGATCAGAACGCCTAGCGGTGGACCTGCTTCATCGCTCCATGAGTGTCACATGCAACGAATATCATGGGTGTATACCCACGCGCCTATTAATCGGATCTGCGCGAGCGGTTTCGCGCTCGACGCGTGAGCCAGGGACCCAAAAGTGCTCTCCGAGCTACGAATTTGTCCAAGAGTTCCTAAGGTGTACCTTCTTAGGGTGGCGTAGTGAGTGACTCCGAGCTGCAGTGAATGAGTGTGGCCCCCAAGTGTGTCGGCCTGATATGTGCCAGAACAGGCCGCTAGTTGGCTCGCCACAAGGTGTACACACATACGACCTCTGAGAGTTCAGCTTTGCGTAGTCGCTCGGTGGATTTGGAGAAGAGGCGATAGTATTTCACACTGAGGACTTGCTGTCTTATGAATGATTTATTCTTAGTTACGCCGCCGTTTCGTCTGGTCCAGATTCATCTTCTCCTCCAAGATAGAAGCATTGCCGTTTAGAGCAATAGTCAGGACGCTCGGAAGCCTGCTATTGTTCTCGGAGAGCAGGGTATTAATCGAGCTGAAGTGAGAAGCTGACGTGAGCCTGTATTGTACCAGATAGCTCCGAAGTGAGTGAGTTCAAGAATTGGTTAAGGACGATTCCAAGCGGAAAGGGTTTGTAGTTGATCTAATGCGAGTATAAGCTCTCCGATATAAAGAGTAGTTCAGGATAATTTTCTAGTCCTTGCATCTCTCGTAGCATCCGTGATCATGGTTACCCCCTATCGGATCATGAGGTGTCGTCCGGGCCTCCTCATCCCATAATAACTCTAGATGATTTTCTGTGGAGGGACCTGATTTGAGGGGAGGCGAGACCGCAAGAAAACTTAAGATTGTCACGATGGTGCAGTGTGATACATTTAGATAAGCGTCCTCGCGATGGAAGCTTGAAGAGGAGCTCGCTCTGAAATAAAAGATGAATGAAGTTGAGTTGGTCTTGGGATTTGCATCGATACTCAAGTGAATATCAGTATAAGGGCATATCAGAATTATTCAATATAGCACAATGTGCGAATATCTGCCGCACGTATACGATAGTTTCGTGGTAATTAGGAGTGGTGATAGGGCGCAGGAGGAAGGTGGTAAGGAGCCTGAGGCATAAAGCCATAAAGTATTATATATTTCATGTAGGAAGTAAACGGGATAGAAAGTGAGTATATTATATAAAGGCTCAATAATAATGAAACTAATTAGGATAAATAATTTAGGGATGATTAGTAGATACACGTAAGGTAAGTGATTAAATACAGGCAGATTTTTATGTTAGAACATAAGGTATATATCTACCCTGATTAGACTGGATGAATTTTAATGAATATAACGTTATTAAGTATATATTTGGACAATACGTATAGATACTGAACGAGTTTAATGGATATAAGGAGTCAGAATTTCTAGCACATGCTTGTTGGTTCTCAGACAATGTAAAGCAAATAAGTAGGCTTAATTGGTAAGTGTAAGAAAGAGATTAGGTTGAGTTGTTCAATCGAGATAATTTGTAGAGGTTTATATTAAGAAGAGTAAGGCCGGGATTGGTGTAAACAGTCTCCTAGATTAGGAAATGCCACACGCCGAAATCTTGTGTATCTAAATCCCTTAGTCCAATTAACAACGTACAATATAATCACAACTATAACATAACCAAAACATAATAAATTTATGAACAAAACAGACTTATAATATACAGGAACCAGATAAAATAATATAAAGTAAAGGCATAATCCATGGACCATGTTAAGATATTGGATAAATTTGTTCAAAATAAGAATGTACACCAAATCCAATCTTTCGTGTATATTTTTTTATCTCAAAATCAATTAAATTTAATCAACATACCTATAAATTTCCATCTAATCTACTATTTTGATTAAAATGTATTGAAAATATATACAACGATAAGCTGCTTATAGGAAGGGGTGATCAGTATTTATATTAACTTCGACTTTTAATTTTTGTTCATTTTCATTGTTGGTTTTTATCCAAATGTTTATCTTCGTAGCAATAAGAGAATAATTATGTTTTAAATATATATATATGATATTACTATATATATTATGTTAAATATATATAGTATTATATTATATTATCTAAAATATATTAACTATATTTTTATATAATTATATATATTATATATTATAATTATTATAATTAATAATGATTATATAAATTTATTATTTCAAAAAGGTCCCTATAGTTTGGGTATTGAACCCTTACCCATTAATAGTGTTTATAATCGAACTTAAATAAAAATGCACGATTTTTTTTGCCAAATAGAATATTATTATAAAATAATATATAATAATTATTAATATAATATACTATAATTATATATTTATATTAATATATATATATATATATTATATATATATATTATATATTATTGTATATATATCATAAATAAACTTTATATAAATTATAATTTATTATATTAATATTTATATGTGAGATATTGAAACATTTCTAATCAATTATGTTATTTATTTAATATCTTATTTATATATTTTAAATAAAATTTTTCAGTTAACTATTATATATAAATAATAATCAAAAATATCTTATATATATATATTATATAAATTATAAATATAATATATATTATAATAATATATAGGAATTAAAATGCATATTTGGTGTATAAAATACAAAAAATCAAAAACTTTGAAATAAATATATGTTTATAACATAATTAATTAAACACAATACTTTGACATGAAATTAAATATTAAACTCAATTATTTCTGAAAAATTATAAATTATTAAATATCAAGTATAGGTTACACAAATACCTATATATTTGTATTTTTTAAATATTAGAAATTAAATATATTCTTGTCTTGAAAATTTTGATATTTATAAATGTCATAAGAAATACAAATATATAAATAGATCATATAATATTAAAAATAATTATATTTAAAAAAAAAATTAATTAATATAAATATACAAACTAATTAATATTAATTAAAACTTTAGAAAATAAAAAATATATATATATTTTAAAATATATATTTTCTTTTATTTATATTAATATATTAATATTAGATTATTATTATATATATATTATGATTATGTATTATATTTATTCTAAGAGGTGTTAGGCAAATATACAGCGAAATATTTAAATGTATATAAAGCGTTCAATATTGAGTTCTCTTTAAGGTAATAAAAGAAATAGAATGCGCAGGCCTTTGATTATATAACGGGTATTAACGTTTAGTAGTGCTTAGAAGTAATTACTTTACAGCAAATAGTGCGTTTTGAAGGTGTCGTGTTATTCTAAGTCATACTGAATCATTTTTTTAAGAGACGCTAAAAAGTGAAGCAGACGTTAAATTTCGAATCTTATATAATTACTCTACCTCCATTATCTTAAAAAAGCATCTATGAATGTAGGTTCAGCTCCATAATTTTAAATAAAAAATAATTAATAATTCGAACATCGAAGCAGCTATCTTATTTTTAAATTTTAAGCTATATTAATTTATTTTAACAAACAAAAATAAATTAATAAAAAAATTTATGTATTTAAGAAATATTTTTTATAAATATATCATTAAATTATTATAATAATATTAAATATACTAAAATATAGTATATATACATATTGTATCTAATATATATATTATAGCTATATATGGTATTTATATATATTTATACTATATATATCATATATATATCATTTAATATATATTTTTAAATATATATATATATATAAATATATAATTATATTATTATTTAAATTATAATTATATTAATGATAATAATATAATATATATATATAATACATAAATTATATATATTACATTTATATTTATAATATATATAGTCAAAATTTACATATATATTATTATTCATATAATTATAAATATATAACTATATTATATATATTCAGGGTTATACTTACATAGTTAATAACATATTTTTATTATGTAAATCATTATGAAGTACAAGTACTCAAGAATTGTTCAAGTACAAGTTCAAGTACAAGTAGGTTCAAGTACATTGTTTCAAGTACAAGTACAAAAACACGTATCTAATGGTGAATTTCACAGTACAGAAGTGTAACAAGTACCATAAGATTACAAGTGATCTTTTGATAGTATTATGCAAATAATATATAATTGAATCATTTTAATTAATTAAGTAATATATTATAAATTAATATATAAAATATTACTTTCAATATTTTTCCTATAATAAATAAAGGATATTTTATTATCTTTTATATATTAATTATTAATATTAGATTAGATAGATATATATATTATATCAGAA
Organism: Trachelipus rathkii; assembly: GCA_015478945.1. Taxonomy (NCBI): domain Eukaryota; kingdom Metazoa; phylum Arthropoda; class Malacostraca; order Isopoda; family Trachelipodidae; genus Trachelipus; species Trachelipus rathkii. The sequence goes on from JABUQX010078383.1 coordinate 91,823, forward strand.
GGCGACTCTCCTCACTCGTGACGATTAGCACGAGTTATAATTGATATGATATAGAAACGAAAAGCGAGCTTCTTCAAATTTGCTGCATAGTAATGATCAAAAAATCTCTTACTTTCTGAGTGGATAAAAATGGAAGTGGAAAGAAAGAGAAACAAACCAAGAAAACTGGAAATATTGCATTCTGGAAAATTTAAAACAAAAAAAGTAGAATTTATAAAGAAAAATTAGTAAAATTAATCATACCTTTTAATCCAATCTCTCAGAAATTCCACCGTTCCCATAACTTGGAGAAAAAGCAGAGACAGAGAAACCTATAAAAGCAGATGCTACAATAATATATTCCGGAAGTGGAATAATTTAAAAATGTTTTTTTTTTACAAGTAATAATACGTCCCTGACCTGGGAATCTAATACAAATCACTCGTTTTATTTAAAAAAAAAAATTAATATTTAAAATATGTTACCTGATTCACTACAATATTCTGAGGTAAAATATAATGATTATATTTTATCATTTCTAAATTTGATAATTCGAAAGAATAAAGATAAAACAAAAAGGTCAGGCTATAAAAGACCAAAATAATATTGAACGGTCCAAAGGTAAGAGACTTTTTAAAGATAATGAGATATACTCATAAATATCTCATATATCATTTATTTTTTTATAAAATTTTATATATATTATATATATAAATAATAAATTTTTATAGAAAATCTAAAATTGTAATATATATATTAGTATAGTAAATTATGAATAATATTAATTATATAATATTATACTATATATATATATATATTTGATAAATATATATTATAATATATAGTATAATATAAAGAGAGGAGGGATTGTAAAGATATAAGAGAGAGTATACGAGAGAAAAAACAAGAATTTAAAACTTTGAGAAATAGAAGATATAAGATAGAAATGAAGAAGCCGTGATTGAGTAGAGTAGAGCAGGAGTGACGCGACGAAAGTTCAGTAAGTTAAAGTTGCTAGGAGATCGCCGCCTGATACTATATATATATATAATATAATATTTATATATTATAATATATATAATTTATAATAAAATATATTAAAATATGTTACTTTATATTTATATTTATATATAATTACTTAATACTACATAATATATATTAATAAGTTGAATATAAGTCATTAGTATATATTTACGGTAGCTTCTCCGAATATATTTATATTTTTTTAAATTAAGTATTCTTTGTATAATTCATATATATACTATATTTATATATATGATATACATTTAATATATATTAGTTATATTAAATATATTAATATATAGAGAGAAATGTAAATAATATTAATCTATTTACGTAAAGAAATAAATTAGCTATATTCGGAAGTTCTCCACAAATAAAGATATCAAAAATAAAGTTTTATATGATCAATTTAAAAAATATTAATAAATATTTTATATATATTTTTACTTATAATTAATACTTTATTAATAATAGCATATATACCATATAATTACATCATCATCATCATCATTCAATACTATCACTTACATACTTCTTCTACCCCTAAGTACTTGAGAGTGATAAGTATTGATATAACAAATTGCAACCGGAAACAGTGAAAAAAAAAAAGTGTATAGATAGAAATTGAAAATAGTGTAAAGTAAAAAAGAAACCTCCCAAGGCCTTACCGCCTATTTATACCATTTAGTTGGAACTCCGTCGTGCTCAGTCTCAAGAAAATATCCACCAATAGAGCCTTCATGGACCATCGAGGGCACCTCCTATTGAGAACTCGTTCAATGGGTGGTTTCATTCCTGGCCCAGTGTGGGGCAGTAACAATATGAAACCTCTTCACGAAAAGCCCCGGCCATTCACTCAATTATAGCTATGACCTTTCTTCTCGCCGTCTGTCCAAAACTCACAATTCTCCTCCTTCCAAGGCCATTCCTTTTTTGACTCAATTTCAATCCATTTTCTCTTAGTGATACTGCGCCAAGGAGTCTTGTTTGAGACACACTCAACTTTAACTATACATCCGTTTAGCCAACCGACATCTATCTATATCTTTCTACATGCCAAACCCATCGTATTAACGTTACTATAATCGTCTTAAGTCTTTCATTTACCCCTTTTCTCCCCACCAAACAACTCGCTCAATTAGCTACTATATCACATTAAATCACGTATTGTGGGTAACAACATACCTATCGATATCGATATGGTAACCCCTAACTACGCGCACTCAAGACCTTAGTCCCTTATGACATCCTAAGCCAACGATTTAAAGCTCACAGAAGCTTTTTGTGTCTACAACTTTCCAAACTACTCACAGGTTACATCTAATCAGCTCCCTGTTGTCATTATATTCAAACAATAGGTTTATTCCTAATATAATTATAATTTCACATACAGCTACTTGTTTGAGTTGCTCACCATCTAACATAACTGCATACCGAGGACGACTTGTCGGCTCACTCACAACCATATACCTTACTCTTTTATCGTACGTTTACTTTCAAATCTCTACCCACTTTTACACACGGTTTAGTTTACCTACCAAATCATCTCTAACCAAGTACTCCTCTTCAAACACTCTTTCAAGAATTTCGTATCTACAACGAGCAAAAGCCAAATCTACTAATTAATACACGACTAAGCATCCGTTTAAATTCAATTTTCCAATAATGTGGAGACCCAATGTAACATCGATATTCCTCATTGCCAAAGCAGGAATAATTTTCATAGTCATCTCAATTTTTAAGCAACTTAAGGGTTTTTCTGGGAAACTTTTTGATGTTGGCCTGTCTCAACTCCGCATTTTTTCAATATATAACCACATCACTTCTTAACCTATTATTCTTAACGCATTTAACTTCATTTCTTGCATACATGAAGCTTGATTCCATTCAAATAAAGACTAATACCACCAAAACCATATCACAGTTAACACCTGGCCATTAAGATGCTTCCCTTACTACTCTTTTATTACTGATATGTTCCACAAGTCAACTATTTTTACTAAAACAATTGATACTGACTCTCGCTCCCTAAAGATATGTCACAAATCATTTTTTTTGAAGTGTAACAGATTTGATCGAGACATCTTCTACCAACTTCTAAAACGACACCCTTAGTTCCTCCACCAAATCAGTTCTAATTGCAGTTTAAACTCGACGCACTCTGTTACGACCAAAAATGACCTTCAGCCTAATATATTAATCATCCCCAACAACACTTCCTAAAAGTAATAAATCTAATATTACTCCCATTAATACTTATACAATTACCTTATCCCCCTTATAATCCACTCTAATATAAGGATAGTATTATTGCTCTCCTCCAATCCCTCGGAACTATAACCCTCCATAAACAGCGTTTTAATATATAAATACCTTCCCGTAATGATATGTTCGTAGATATGTTGCTGCTACTGTATCCCTAATACTATTTTCAATATTATTAAAAAATATATAAGTTCTAATGCATCTGCTATAATATTATTATTATAATATATATATATATAAATATAATTATATTAATATAATATACTATAATTATATATTAATTAATATAATAATAATAGATATATAATATTACATTATATTATATATAATATATTAAATATATATATTTAATTATATATATATATAATAATATATATCGATATAAATAATATTATATTAATATAATTAATATAATATTACTATATATATATATATAATATATAATATTAACTTAATATAATATATATTATTTAATATATGATAAATAATCTGATTTTTTGGCCGGTGATAATTCTGTAATATAGTGATTTGAAGTATATATTATGATTATAGGTTAAGAGAATTGAGGCAGTAATGTGTATATATCTTCTAATATGTATTATTAAATTGTAAATAATAAAGTAGATGAGCGTCAGGTTATATGAATTATATTAGGTTTAGAGGAAAATGATGAGCGTAAGAAGTAGGTAAGATAGACACGGGGCTTTATTTTTATCGGTTGTTTGCGCAGGGATGATTAAAAACGCGCTCATGACGCCTTATAGGTAATTTGTACGTTATGCTAGATAGATCTGGCCTTATTTTCGACGATACAGCATAAAGACAACAATTATTAATGTGTGATATCTAGTCATCCATCCTGGTGATTAATGAGATAATTTAGGAATTATAATAAATGTATGAAACAGTGGTGGACGAAAGAAAGTGGAACGGAAGAATGATGTATGTAGCTCGTCTTATTGCAAAGTGTTAAAGCTATAGAGTAGGTGGAGCCAAAGTCTTTAACGATTATTTGTAAACATTTTGCATAAGCAGAAGGTGGCTAGTATATTATGCAATTAATTAAAATACGCTATATGGACTGGATGGAGAAAGACGACTAAGTTCCTTTGTAGTGCGCCTTAGTATATAAGTGATCTATTACGTGATTGCAGATGATATATTGTTTTTAACCTGTTTAGTTTAATGTAGTGTAGTAGATTGACTTATCGGTCTATGAATTTTAAAGATAGGTATAGATCTAAATGATGCATATATTTATTCTCATAATAATATACATGTTAATACAATACTTTATAATTTAATGGGCGTGTTAGGTGTGAGATATAATGAATTGATGAAAATTATAGATATATTAGAATCAGTATATTATCATACAGAGTATGTATGGTGTGAAAAAAAAGCGTATAATATGATATAGTAGTATATAATACCTTAGATCCATATTTAGCATGTGACATTGAATGAGAGTAATACGCGTACGTGTTCGCGTTCATAGCTTAGTAAAGGAGCGTCCTATTAATAAGATTTTATAAACTTAGGTATGTGTGTTTGTGATAGTCTGATTTATTTGCGTGTGTGATTATATTATTATAGCGTAGTATTAATAATAGTTTATTATATAAACAAATATATGATAGTTATAATATATATATACTATATGTGTTGCTCGGTAAATCGATACTGTCTGGCTAGACTCGATAAGATAAGTTTATTTGAGTCAGACTATGAAAAAGATATTAGTTATTGTTAGGAGGAGTATGCAACATATTAGTTGAGTTTGGCAGGGGTCATTAGAACGAAAGGCATATATTTAGCATTTTAATTAGGAGTGTTAATAAATAGGCAGTAGGTTTTGTTTTGACGAGGGTGTTTAATTAGAGTTTGTAGGTCCCAACCTAGCGGACCAATAATTAGTATGTAGCCCTCAACTATATGGCGATATATATAATACATATAGCTCATAGTGTATAGAGGGTATATTTTATCTTGTCGCTAGGTTCCTTGTTGAAGCTCTAGTGTATGATTTTCTGACATACATAGGTACTCATTGAAGTTCTCTCCCATAACTTAAATACGGTTATAATTAAAAGGGATAATATACTATATAAGTTAAAAAGGCTGGCTTTTCTTTTCGAACTTGATGTTTTCATTCTCTTCTCACTACTTTTCTGTTTTCCGGTGCATTAGTTTAACTTCACGTCATTACTCCCCAGTTACCTGGGGGAAAAGGTGCTTGAATGATATATAATATATATATATATAATATTTATAATATATAAATATAATATATATATATTAATATATATATTAATATATATATTAATATATATATTAATATATATATATATTATATTTATTAATATATATTAAATTAATATATATTAATCATATTTATAATATATATTACTATTATATATATTAAGTATATTTAATTAATATATTAGATTAAATATATATATATATATTATATACTATATATATTAATATATATATATATATAATATATATTATATATATATATAATATATATGTATATATATTATTATTATAATAATATATATATACTATATATATATATATGTAATATACCTCAGGTATATTAATAGATTAGTTGTAATGCATACTATTAAATCATATAGGTAAAATCCGCTCTATAGCATCCGCTATTAACTCAGACGCACCATTAATTTTTTAATAAATAGTATATATCTCCGCTCAAAGCGCTACGTGCCATATCCGCATCCCGCTAGCTCGCTTTTGCCCTACTTTAAGCGGATATAAATTGTTAATGCCTGCTGGAATATATGTCATTTATGCTCGTACGAGCTGTAAATTTTGTATTTGTCGGAGAGATTTGATATATTAATAAGATAATTTTATTATTTAAAAAATACTTATAAAATACTAAAAAAAATATAATGTAAAAAATTATTTTAATGAGTTAGTTGAATAGGCTATACCGAACCTTTAGATACATCCATATTATATATGAATATTATTATACATGATATTCCATATCTTTAATAGTATATATGATATCCATAGAGAATACAATACTTCCCAACTCGCTGGATATGAAAAATTTACCTCACTAACATTATGTTTGATTTGGGAAACTAGCAGTATTGACTCAAAGAAACTTCTTGGCTTCTCGCACCGCCATATTCCTCTCTCTCTCTCTCCTCTCC
>JABUQX010078384.1:0-12500 GCA_015478945.1 Trachelipus rathkii
ACTTCACTTACCGCGCACCAGTAATTGTTTTTTAAGGAGCTGCGGAGATCTGGCAGTGTGGCCTAACGCACAAACAATGCTTTCAGGCTTATAATTCGGCAGTAACTCTCCTTTCTTTTTAGTGTAGAAGGTTGCACAGAGAATATCTTGGCGTTTCTAGCAGCTCTTTCCACCCCACAGTCCTCTGTTATGGATTTGAGTATAACCGTACGATCTGCTCCAGCAGCTGTTGCAAATGCATTAGGTTATGGTTTTGCTAGCTACCCACTCGAACTCTTTCGCTATCCTGAAGGCTTTCAAAAATTGAGAATTAACGCTTCCAGACCTTCAACACAACGAAGGGAAGATCATAGCCTCTTAAATCTTCCTTTCACACTTTTACCGGTATCAACTGCGCAGCGAATAGCAAAGACGGTGCCACTTCATTTGAACGTGTTACATAATGCTCCTTCATGATCACCCTTCTGCATCAGCGTTTTGCATGGATCTGTATAACAGAATCTGAATCGAATCCTCTTTTCCATATATTTTAACTACTGTAATCCCTATTCCAAACCTGGGAAAGATCAAAATAAAAGAAACAAAGACTAATTTCGCTGACCTATCATTCCTGAATGTAATGGAGAAAATGGTTTCAAGGCCGCCCCAACTTCTCTCCGGTTTTAGGAGTCGCCAGGCTTTCAAACTTCGATTGCTTTCCGCAAAAACCACCGCTCTACCACCGCGGATCCCTTGGTAAAACTGGATCATGACATCCGAAATCCTTCTCAACTGGTGGGGATGGTTCTTAGTGTCTTTTTGACCTTGAAAAAGCTTATGACACAACGTGGAGAACTAGGGTTCTCCTTAAACTTCACTCGCTCGGTTTCCGAGGACAGCTCCCTCTTTTTATTAAGATTAATTTTAAGTAATTATTTTTCAATTTTGTAAAGAATGTCCTTCTTGTTTACGTGTTAAGATCATCCCTTTCTTAGACACTTTAGTTTCTTGGAAGGACTCATTACATCTTTTTTATTCAGTTTACAGAAAATTTCATTTCTCATCAAATTTTCTTTGACATTTAAAATATATATGCCATGACTCACGGCTTGTGACTTTGAACCCAGTGGTAACCGCTTCTCTGCAGCGTGAGGTGCAAGGGTCTGTACATTAATATACATATCTATATATATAATATATGTATATATAATATATTTATATATATAATAATAACTAACAATAATAAAATATATATATATATATATTTATATATTTCCTAATATAATAATAATAAAATATATATATATATATATATGTAATAATATATATCTTATCTATTCGTGAACGAATCTGGGACCAGGGAGGCTGCTAGCCCCATTGACGACTCCTAAGCAGGGAAGAAACGCCACTTTTATCGTGACAACGCTAACTTCAACATCAAACATCCCTCTATCGAAAGGTGGTTCCATCAGGAACGACTTCTTTACCTCTCCCTTCAAATTGAAAATTTAAGAAGTGACATGTGCCAATGGGTGGCGCAACGAACATCAACGGCAACCATCAAATCCAGTTTCTTCTGGTGCCTTTCTGTTCGGTCATCGCCTGTACCGTTCAAGCTTCTACAGGTGCGAACCAACTGCATGTAAGAGTACAGAGTGCATAAATTAGACCCCTTTAATGTGTTGCACCTGTCTCTCACCTGACAGCTACTCGCTCCTACAACCAACGTCTTCTTCCAGGTCGGAGAGCGGGAGTGTACTCACACTTGGCTTGCATTGTCACTGGGGGGCGAAGTGCCAATGGCAGAGGCTGCTAGCCCCATTGACGACTCCTAAGCAGCCAAGAAAAGCCACTTTATCGTGACAACGCTTCAGCTCTTCAGCATCAAACATCCCTCTATTGGAGGTGGTTCTCAAGACAACTCACTTACCTTCAAAATATAATATATATATATATATATATATATATATATATATATATATATATACTTTCTATATATATATATATATAACCGCAATATATATATATATACTTATATCTTTCTTTTGTATATATATATATGCCCAACCATCCTTACACCTATCCAATAGCGCCTTTCTTCTGCTATGTAGGTGTCCCAGAAGTCGCGCACCATACAGGTTTTCGAAAAGAGAAAATTGATATTTATAGATATTTTATTTAAATATAATACAAGGATTGGTGGAGGTCCGAAGCACATCTCCACGAAGTTTAGATTCTTGCGGGGTCTGCTCAGAGAATAACAGAGCTGAGGCAGAGGATACAGTGGATTCCTTCGAACAGGGGCGGACTCGGTTTCACTGTGAAGGACCACATGAGGGCCAGTGGGAAACGCAAACCCTATCATAGGGGGTGGAACCTGGAGGCTTGAATATGTAAAGGGAAAGAGGCGAGAATGCGAGGGTCAACAACGATGGAGGTGTTTCGTCCGCGATGTGCGACAATAAGCGACTTACACTTTGTGGTAAGGTGATACAAGTTTGCTCCTGCAGTTGTCTTAACTTCTTGTCTCGCGTTGGGTAGGGGGGGGGATTCTATTAAATGTATATTTTCTATTATATAAATTATACACGTAGTGAATTTTATTTCTTATTTGTTTGTCAATTGCTTGATCTTTGTCCTCTGAATCTTATTACGCACTATTAAATAACGGAGGGATTTAATAAGAGACCTGACCTGAAATCATATACGAGAGCTATAATTCTTATCATTAGAGGTGTACCGGAATTCCGGTCCGGTCGGAATTTGACTATTTTTTACTAATTAATATTAAAAACTACGATGGTTTTTCAACTGCAAAGTTCTATCATAATAATCCTGTCAGTTTGACTAATTAGTGTCAAAGACTCGTTTTGGAGTACCTCGTTAAAGGAGAGGGCATTCCAAGAGACTGTCGAGTCCCTCCTTGTTTCAACAGCAGTGGTAGAGGACATTCCTCAGTGTCACGTTGACTCTTGGGTATGCCTTGTTGGCCAACTATTCCAATTGAACAACTTACATATCGATATTCTCCTGTTCATATCGGTATGTTCTCCTAAAATCTTGTAATAGGTATTCATTTTTCCGATTCTGCTCATAATGAAATCATTTAATTAAAATATTTTATTGCATGGTAACTGATTACCTCTTTACTAATAAAATTGAATAACTTCAAGAAACTCTCCTCCAAATACTGTCAAAGTAATTCCCTTCATTCATCTGGAGCATTAGGATAATTATATTTACAATATTTTTCATTATCAGGTAAGAATTTAGGTAATTCATGACCAAACTCATAATTGAATTTAGTTGGAGCTACAACCTCGGGTCTCTGTTGTCTTTTTACTAAAAATGTTAACTTTGTCATTGCTTCAGATAACAAAGACAACTGTTGTCTTACTGATCAAGTTAAATCAAACAGTAAACCTCCATTAAACAGTTTTTTTTTTTTGAGTTCCTGTACAGAGCCAAACACTGCTCACACAAACAGTATTGAAACATAAGAAAATTTCTCCCTATGTTATTTCTTCCCTACAATTTTTCTGGTAAAGGGTAGAAAATTTTTGACAAAACTGAAAATTTGCTCCTTTTTTAATATTTATCAAATTTTTTTTTTCAAATAAATGAGAGAGAGAAGAGAAGAGATGAAGAGGAGGGGGAGGAGGAGAGGAGGAAGTGGAGGAGGAGGAGGAGGAGGAGGAGGAGGAGGAGGAGAAAGAAAAAAGAAAAAAAAAAAAAAAAAAAAGAGAAAAAAAAAAAAAAAAAAAAAAAAAAAAAAAAAAAAGAAAAAAAGAAAAAAAAAAGAAAAAGAAAAAAAAGAAAAAAAGAAAAAGAGGAAAGAAGAAGAATGAATGAAGAAGAAGAAAAGAAGAAAAAGAAGAAGAAAAAGAAGAAGAAAAAGAAGAAAAAGAAAAAAAAGTAGTAGTTCACACGATATTATTTACTGTTGGATATAGTTTAGAATAGCTATGGAGACCTGAACCTAAAACTTTTATCCAGTATACATATAAATGCTGAAGATGTTTATAGAGATGGTTATCTCACTCAAAATCAGGAGTCCGTGTTATGACCAGATGTCAAACGGTTGGCTATACAAAAAAAATGCTCTGAATCAAAATTTTCTTACTCAATCAATTATATCTAAATTGATAAAGACAGAATGAATTGCAAATATAATTCAAATTGAAATTTTCAATTTTGAAATTTCTTTTAGTTTAGTAAACATTGAACCTGTCCTTTAGAGTTACACTTTTTTTATGCATTTTTTTACGAATACTTATAAATAGTAAATTACATTGGTTAAAGAAAAAATCTCTTACAATAATTATATAAAAAGTATTACAGAAAGCAATTTTATAAATATAAATAAACAAATATATAGAAATTGAAAAATTTTTTATTAAAAATTTACTGAATTTTTTAAAAGATCTTCCAGTAAAAATTAAAATAAAGTGTCACAATTATACATTTGCTTCTTATGTATTTACGACTAATTTTTGCCAGCGCCAGGGATTATCCCCCCGGATTTTTTTTTTATTTAAACTTTTTCACTTTTCCATTTTTTGATGCGTAATAATGTCTTTTTAAGCTTCCCTAACCCAAATTCCATACATATGTCTCTAGAATATCGTTTCACAACCTCTACCTGTTTTTCTTATTCCTTTTTGTTCTGAGTATATGATTTTATGTCATCCATATAAAAAAGGTGTGATATTTTCTTTGTCTTTTTTTCTCTCATCGAGTTAACCCTGTATCCATTTTCCAAATTATTTATTAGTGTGCTTAGGGGATTGAAAGCCAGTATAAATAACAACGGGGAAATAAGAGCCTTCCTGAAAAATACCTTTTTATTTTTATTCCCTTTATTTTTTTATTTGACCTCTTTCGTACGGTAGTACCAGATCTGTCTTGCATTTCCTCATTGCTCTATCTATGAAGTTTACAATCAGCTCATTAACTTTGTAAATCCTCAATACTTCCTTAATCCACTTATGAAGGACGCTATTATATGCTTTCTTGTCATCGATCCATACCATACTGAGATGCTTTTTGCCTTCTACTATTTTCAATTATCATCTTGTTTATTAATAACTGATCCTTTGCTCCATAACTTCCTTTACTGCATCCTTTTTGTTCTTCATTAATTGTCGTTTGCTTCTAGGTGTGTTGTTACCTTTTTCGCCATGACTCGTTAGTATTTTATTTATGGTTGGTAAGCATGTGATAAGGCGGTATTTGCTAGGCAATTCCGTTTCCTCATTCTTTGGTATTAATGTTGTAATTCCACTAGTGAGCCATTTAAGGGTTTCTTGTTTTTCTATTAGCTTGTTAAAACTTTGTTATAAGGTTTTATTAGTAATTTTAGCTTCTTTACCCATACATTATGTACTTGATCTTTCCCTGGTGCTTTCCAACTTCCACTCCTTTTAATAGTACTCTACTTCATTTTCTGTAATTCTTTCACCTTCCATTGGTATAATCGCTGTTATTTGGGGGTTGTCTACCATTTCTCTTTTCCAATCAGCCTCATTATTAGGATTAACTTAACTTTCATAAATCTCCTTCCAAAATCCCTATTTCTTCTTAAGGTGGTGGTATTTCTACTTTATTCGTATCCTTTCTTAGTTCTCTAAAGAATTTTCCCGGGTTTTCTTTAAATATTCTATTGTTTTTTTTCTATTTCTGCTTTTTCATATGTCTTTTTTTTTAACCTTTGCAACTAGTATTAGTTTCCTTTTTCTAATAAAATTGCATGAACAAGTGGTTCCTCATTTTCCACCCTCTTTCTATATAGTAAGTTCTGTACTTTTCTTCTTGTGATGGTAGAAGTAACCTCTCCATTGAATGGCAGACAAATATTGATAATTTCTCTTCTTAGATTTTCTTTTTTTATCCAGTCTAATTTGACAGGGTGGTTTTTATTTCACTTTGTTTAGTTATTTTTGTTCTTATAGTTTCCATGGTTTTAACTCCTAATGTGTCAGCTATTGCTCTAGCAGTAGCATAATATAGCCGGTTTATTTCCGTAATATCACAATTTGGTGCTATAATCCTGGGCATCATATTGTCAGCAATTACTGTGTATTTATTTATTAACCAGCAATCCCTAATCTTGTTTATTCTTAACCTTTTTCTATTCCTAGATGCAATCTTCCTCTCTATAATGTGATACTTTTCGACAGCCAATTCTTCTCAAGTTTCGTTATTGTCAATATTTGGTCTTCTTCTGTTTGATTTTATTTTCGCTTTTCTTTCATTTTCTTCCTTTTCATTATTTATCTGTTCTTCATTCTGGGATTTTGTTTCCAACTTCATTCAGGTCTGTAAAATTTATATTCACTCTTCACTCACTTTGTCTGACTTTCTCCGGACTCTTGCTCCTCATTTCCCAAATTTATATACTTTTCATCGTAAACTATCATTTCAAATTCTTCTGGTTTCTCTTGTTCCTGTTCTACCTTTTCCTTTATATTACAATTTATTTCTGATAACTTATGTATTTTTTCATTTTCCTTTTCTGGTATAATGGTAGTTTTCCTTTTCCTTTTCTTTCCTTCTACTGAGTCATCTTGTATTTTTTTGGTGTTCTTATTTCTTTTCTTCTTTATTTCTTCTACCATTTTAGTTGTTAATTCTAGCTCATTTTCAACTATGTTTAATGCTTTCCCTTTTATCAATTCAATTTTTTAATAAGATGGTAGTGTAGCTTTCGTTTTTCTTTGTTCCTGGATCTTTCTGTCTTTTACATAATTCAGAATTGCTTGTTTTTGACTAACCATTTGTTTTCTATTAACTTGATTATAAACTTCTCCGAACCGATATTCCATAAAATCATTTGTTGGAGAATATTTTTTCTTTCACTACCCACTTCCATATTTCACTCATGTTGGTTTTTCTTGGTATAAATTCTCCAATAAAATAACTTTCCATTAAAAATTCCTTTCTTTCGTATTTCCAAATCCATCGGTCTTCACATATATTCATTCCCTCAAGATATTCATTCACTTCTTTTTTAATCTGCTTTATCTGTTCTTCAGTTATTGGAGTTTTGCCGATTCTAATATTAGTAGCTATGCTACTGAATCTACTACTTGGTGTTGTTTCTATTTTCCTTTTATCTACTATTGCTCTTTTTAATAGCATTTCTTTTGTTCTTTCTAGAGTATCTTTTTTTAGGAAATTTATTATGGCTACTATATGCATAGCACCAAAAAATCTCAAGTTTTTCTTCCTCAGATCATTGAATCTTTTTCCTCCTCGAAGATTAAAGGTGTAACATCTTTTGCTTTTTGATTTTTCTTGTGTTTAAGCATGTGTCTTTTTAAGTTTCCTTTGTGATTACATTCATAGCCACATTCAGAACAATTAAATAATTTTATATTTTGATGCGTAAGCATGTGTTCATTTAAGTGTCCTTTTTGATTACACTCATAGTCACACTCAGAACATTTAAATAATTTTATATTTTGATGCTTAAGCAAGTGTCTTTTTAAGCTTCCACTCTCATTACACTCATAGTCACACTCAGAACATTTAAATAATTTTACATTTTGATGCTTAAGCATAGTGTTTTTTTAAGCTTCCTTCTCTTACAACTGCATGAAGCCATCAACTACAGCGACTAGCTTAAATAAATTTTATCTTTAGAGTGCTTAAGGCATGTTGTTTTTTTAAGCTTCCTTTATAATTACACTCATAGACACACTCAGAACATTTAAATAATTTTATATTTTTATGTTTAAACATGTGTAATCTTAAGATACTTTTCTGATTACACTCATAGTCACATTTTAACTTTAAATTAATTTTATATTTTGATGGCCATAAGCATGTGTAAGTACTTAAGCTTCCTTTCAGATGACACTCATAGTCACACTCAGGACATCTCTTAAATAATTTTAATATTTTTGACTGCGTAAGCATGTGTTAATCTTAAACTTCTTCTTTCTAATTACACTCCATAGTCACACTCAGACATTTTAATATTTATATTTTGCATGCTAACATGTGTAATCATTAACCTTCTCTTTGATTACACTCATAGTCACAACTAGAACACTTCAATAATTTTATATTTTGATGCGTAAGCTTGTGTAATCTTAAACTTTCTTTTCGATTACACTCATAGTCACAATTAGAACACTTCAATAATTTTATACTTTGATGAGTAAGCATGTGAGTTTTTAAGCTTCCTTTGTGATTACACGCATAGCCACACTCAGAACATTTAAATAATTTTATATTGCTTGTGAATTGCAGATGAGTTGTTTAAGGTGATTTACGATTCTTCATAATTAACAAATGGGCACATTTAAACTTCTTTTTATGCAATTCAGATGACCTTTTCAATTCTTCCTTACTTTTAAAAGTTAAATTACAATATTTGCAACAGAGCTTTTTAGAATTATTTTTCTTAATCCTTTTTTCACACATTTTGAACGTTTTGAAGGTAATCTTTTTTAAAGGTCTTTGTTCAACTTTGGAACCTTTTTCTCCTAGACCAGCATCGCTAATGGGGGTCTGCTGAACCAAAAATAAAAATAAAATTATATAAATGTAAAAGAAAATTCGAATAATTTCTTACAATTTTCTCATAACAAAAATAAAAAATTGAAATTTTTTTTAAAGTTGAATATTTCACCATTTCCCAGAGGTGAATATCAACATTTATGAATGTAAGAACAAAGAACAAACATTTCTGTCTCGACATTTATTCACTTAATTTATATTCAGATTCAAAATAAAATTTCTTAGAAAAAATACACACACACACACACACACACACAAGCAAGCACGCAAGCACACGCATATATTATATACTATATATCACTATATATATATAATATATTATATTTATATATAATCATTATATATATATATATATAATATGCATATAAGTATATATTATAATATATATAATATATAATATATATAAATATTATATATATTATATACTTATATAATTAATAATATATATATACCCTATGCTACTATATATATATATAATATGATATGTATATAATATATATATATATTAATATATATATATTATTATATATATATAATATATATTTAAATATATATATATATAATATATATATAATGATATATATATATATATATATATAAATTATATATATAATATATACTTATATATATCATCTCATTTTTTATTTTTTTATTTTTTTTTGGGGGGGGAGGAAGGTGCGTGACATGCATCGGAATAGAGAAGTAGTAGAAGAATATGACATAAGTCGAAAAGAATAGGCAGCCTTGCCGCCCCCTATCTATACCTACTTAGTAGAGAACTCGTCGCAGAGTCAGAAAAATCACCCATAGGACATTCATAGGGACCGCGACGAGACCCTCACTATGCATATCGTCAAGTGTAGGGTTTTATCCTGGCCCAGGTGGGCCACAATATACACACCTCACAAACCCGCCATTCACTCCTATTTGCACCTTTATTCTCGCCTCTGCCAAACTCACTTTCTCTCCTTCGACATTCGTTCACTAGACTCAATCCACTTATTTCTTCTCGATCTCCCAGGCCGGTCGATTCCCAACACAACACACTCACAACTATACATCCGCTTAACCAACGCGACTATCATCACCCTTCCCTTTCCACATGACCAAACCATCTAAACATAATACTTTTCATTTATTCTCTCATTTAACCCCTTTCTTCACCACATAACTCTCTAATAACGTTCAATCCTCATTTTATCAATTTTCTCACCCTAACACGCTACTAAGATTGGTCATCTGAACACGTTGAAATCTAGATCTATACTTCTCTATTACACCAGCAATCATAGTTCACTCTAATAATCATTAAACACAGGTAACCAAGATAATCATCATGTCAAGACCTAAGCGCGCACTCAGACTATAGTCTTATTACATAAACCAAGGATTTAAATGCACCAGCACCTTCCTGCCATTCACAACTTTCCTGCATTGCATCATCCGTTTCCGGTCTTTTCATCAGATTAGCTACCTTAAATATTTAACTCCAGGCACTTGTTCCAGCTGTTCACCATCTCCATCTAACATTAACTTCACACCGAGGACTGCCTCACCACAACTATAACCTTAGTTCTTTGATCGGTTACGTTTTACTTTCAAACCATTCCTTTTACACAACCCTGCCAAACCTCTCTACCAATCCTCTCAAACTCTCTTCAGATTCACCACACAAAACCAAATCATCCGCAAATAATAGGTAGGGCACCCTCCACTCACCCCCATTCTAACACCATTTCCTGCCACCACATCTTCTAATCATTCAATAACCCATCCATACACAAAATTGAAGTAACCAAGGAAGACATAACACATCCTGCTCACTCGCTACTAATATTAACAATACTTTGACACCACCATTTTATTCTTACACCGCTTCACTATCGTCATACATACTTTTGATTCCATTCAGAAGCCTACCACCAACACCATATATCACTAACACCTGTCATACAGCTTCCCTAATAACCCTATCATGCACATCCTCTATCACTCCTAAACGCACCTTGTTCTTCGCCAATCAGTCCTTCAGTCACTCGAAACGCACTCTTTCAACAAAATACCAGCATACACTTAATAACTAATTCCCTATAATTCTACAGTTCCCTTATCTCCCTTACCCTTTAATATAAGGGTACTATTCACTGCTCTCGCTCCCAATGTCTCGGAACTAATACCTCAATAAAAAAGCTTTATTATACAACTTCCAAATCCAATCAATCACCATCTCGCCTCCATTCTTAATCATTTCACCAGTAATTTCATCTATACCTCCAGATTTACCATTCTTTAACTTCCTCTCTCTACCCATTACCTAATCCTTGCTAATGACCTCATCGCCAAAATACCTCTTCCTTCTTGCACCATCAAACCCACACACATTCACTATCACCTCTCCATTACTGCTATTATATAACAGATTTTCGAAAGTGTTCTTCTCCACACTCCCCTCACATCCATTTCCTTAAGTTACAAAAGCACCATCCCTATTCATTATTCTAAGCAGGTTCCTTTATTCTCATTTTAACCTTTCGCGCTTCCTTCCAGAACAGTTTCCTATTCTCTTCTAAGTCCCCATTCATCCTCCTTCCAAACTGTTCATTTACCTCTTCTTTTCTCATACGTATGCACCTTTTAGTATTTCTTTTTTCTTCCTTAATATAATTCCCATAACATCTTTCCTTTTAAAACTTATCATTGGCTTTTGAGTACATTCAAACCATGCTTCTTTTTTTAAGCTTTTAATCGGCTTGCATCACTTCTTCATTCCACCACTCACTGTTAACATTCTTAACTTCTACTTAGCACATCCACATACTTCCGTTGCACTACTATCAATTGCTTCCTTCATTTGCTCCCATATTTGTTCAGTTTCAAATTGTTCACATTCACTGATTTACTTGCGAGCGCTCTTATCCGTATTACCTTGTTCACTTAACTTCTCACTCTTAATTCTACCCAACTTCCTTCCGTATCCACCTTCCTCTCCATCCAAGCCCCACTAACTTAATTTTACATAGAAACAACATAATTCCGATAATTCCATTCCTAATCCCTCACTGATTTAACATCCAACCACATAACTTAACATCTCCTCTTCACCAAACAAACAAAATCAAGTCAACTTTTCACTTCGATACATCTCTACCTACACCAACTCTAGTTATAACTTATGGATTATCTTGTGTTTAAGAAAGTATTACTTACACACCATACTCTCTCCTCTTCAGAAATCCATCAAATTCTACATTCTTCATTTTCTCTCCGACATCCCAAATCCACCTGTTATAACCATCCCATTTTTGATCACGATATTAAACCATTCAGCGTCCACACATCAAGTCTCTTAGAAGGACAACCACCATCCAAAAATATTTTCAGATTATCCAAGAAAATCGTACTCCTCTTCAACCATTTCCCTCAGATGGACATACGTCAAAACACAAACATACCTTGACTTTTCAACTTAAATTTAACCATTGAATTTCCCAGTACTCACAAACAAAATCCTCCAATGCTGTGTCACATATCACTCATCAAAATTGCAACTTCCTTCTCTACCCCCCTCTCAATTCCTTTCCACACCAGCATACACCCATTTCACATCACACTACTCACTTTCACCGTTTCCTTTCATCTTTGTTTCAGTCACAGCGAGCAATCAAATTTGCCCTTCTCAATACATCGCATCATCCATCACCTCTCTCCTCTCTCCTCAACATTTATTCCTGACATTCCATGTACCATACGATTCATACATTTCGCAGAAAGATAGAAGGCCGTTTACGGCGATCACGACCTTCTCCGCGGCCTGCATTAGCATTCCTGGCAAGAGATAATTGGTGGTGGGCAGCCAATCCAACTACCACCGTTCCTTAGTCGAATTCTACGACACGCAGGACATACGATGTGGGCAATTCGTTCTCCCCCACACATGGGGATATAAGTAGTAGGGATGTCCGTAAAGTATAGGGAAGTTGCTAGAAGAGGGGTGT
>JABUQX010078384.1:15000-62799 GCA_015478945.1 Trachelipus rathkii
AGAAGGAACGGATGATGCAGAGTGTAGTAGGAAAGTTGTAAATGGCAGGAAGGTGGCTGGTGCAATTAATCATTGGATGTAAAGGGACTAGTCTTGAGTGCGCCATAGGGTCTTATATAAGGGTATGTTGTTACCTGTGTTTTGTAATTAGTAGTGAGACACTATGGTCCCTGGAGATAAGAAGTATAGATCTTAAGTTCATGTGTTCAGATGGACATCTTAGGGGAGTGTTAAGTGTGTGAGAAGAATTGATAAAATGAGGATGAACGTATTAGAGAGTTGTGTGGTTGGTGAAGAAAGGGATAAACGAGAGAATACAATGAAAGTATGTTGAGATGGTTTGGTCATTGTGGAAAGGATGAATGATAGTCGGTTTTGAAAGTGGATGAATAGTGGCGAGTGTGTTGGGAACGACCGGCTGGAGACCGAAGAAAAAGTGGATTGAGTCAGTAAACGAATGTTTGAGGAGGGAAATGTGAATTTGGCAGAGGCGAGAATAAAGGTGCTATAAGGTGCTTAATAGGTAAGGAGTGAATGGTCGGCGGGTTTTTGCGAGGGGTATGGTTGTGGCCCACCTGGGCCAAGGGGATGAACCCTAACACTGAGACGATTTAACATAGTGAGGGTCGTCGCGGTTCCCGTGAAGCTCTAGGGTAGATTTTCCTGACTGCGACGAGTTCTACTAATTAATGGTACAGAGGGGACGGTAAGGCTTGGCTTTCTTTTCGACTTTTTGTCATATTCTTCTACTGCTTTTCTTTACCGATGATTGTCACGCACCATTACTCCCAGTCTGGGAATTAAAGGAAGAAGAAGATATATATATATATATATATATATATATATATATATATATATATATATATATATATATATTATATATATATACTATATATAATAAAATATATATATATATATTATATATATTATATATAATAATATATTATATATATTATATATATATATTAGGTATATTTTACAGTTACCAACTAAGTACAATGAAGGAATACAAGACGTAGAGGCAACTTATGCATTAATACAATTAACAGTGAAAATACTTCGTACCAAACTTCCTTCAAAACTATTGGAACTCTTTCATCACGTAATGAATCTTCCCCAAACTCACTTGAAGGTCCATCTATTATTTGAATACCAGTTTTGACGTATACTCTGGAGACAAAAAAAATTGACTCGAGACACTTTTTTATTAAGGGGTTTCATTTATACACAAAATTTTTACTTAAGCAAATTATAATTATTTCTTATAACAAAAATTAACTTTCAATACAAGAGAGAGAATTCATTAATAAAGTTTAAAACTTAAAACTTGCAAAAACTCTTTTCATTTTCCTACCTGACTTCTTCCATTCCTGAAACTTTTATGATACACTCAGGATTTTGGTCTAACTCATCAAGGTTCTTCTTTATTCATTATTATATCTTTAATGTCCAATATTAACCATTTACTGAATATATCTAGAACAGTGTCATATAAGAGCATCAAATCATATACGGGTATTTAAAACTCTAATATATATATATATATATAATATATATATATATATATATATATATTATTATAAATATATTATAATATATATATATATATATATATATATATATATATAATATATTATATTATATATATATATATATATAGAACTGCCTCATGGGCAGGAGGTTGGAGTCGCCAGCTCTCCTACGAGAGGACGCTGGTTCAAAACCTCCCGCATAGCAGTTGGAGTTTTATCTACCTGGGGCAAGAATTAAAACTCGGCTGCAAACACGTTGGTGGTGCTGGTTTGGGTAGCCCGGCTTAAAGTTTGATTTCCTCTCTGTTGGTGCCCCCGTGTTACCCAGCATAGGGGATAAAGACGTTCAAAAGGGTAGTAATATATATATTTTATATATATTTAATATATATATTATAATATAATATATATATTATATATATATATATATTATTATATATATATATATATTATATATTATATATATATATATTATTATATATAATATATATATATATATACATATATATATATATATATATATATATATATTTTAATATATATGATTGATTGTTTTTTGTTTTTTTTCTCTTCTCTTAGGTTTGATGTATTGGGTTTTTGCTGGCTGTGTTAAATGGAAGATGGTAGTGCGAAGTTGAGGTTTGATGGACGTTCATGGGGAGGTTCTACAACTGGAGGAGCAAGAGCGTAAATATGTGGAGACCAGACGACTTTGTCGGCTGGTGGTAGAGGAGTGTCTGTAGGTTCTTGTTTTACATGTATATATTCTTTCTTTTTACAGGTAACATCCTGTAGATGATTTATTTCCTTTCCTTAAATGTAAATGTGTAGCCCCTCCCTCTGGATAAGTACCCGTGAATCACCCTTGGTAGTTTAGGTCTGGGGTGCGCACTGTAGGTCTGGCTAGTGATCGGGGTAGTAGGGTGAGATCCATAGGTGTGGTGTAGCTGAGTGTAGTATACCCAATAGATGTATATATAGAAAGTAGGTATCCTTTGGCTACCTAGTGAAAAGAGTACTTTTTTCTTTTGGTTCATCTGTCACAAGTACATTTTTCTTTACAACATCTCAAATTAAGAAAGGATCATCAGGGTGAGTCAAGTGTATTTTGTTTGGTTTTACGTTAGGCTACTATTGAGTATTTTCATATATATATATATTTATAGAGGGAGAGTACCACACATTTACTTAACAAGTAGAGTAACTACACATACTTAGAGGGAGAGGTACATGCATAACTCAAAGTTGGTTGGAAATTAACCTCCCATTTTTAATGTGGCACCGTTCTCTTCTTTGCGTTCACTTATTCTTTACACACTCAATTCCTCCAGGCAACATATTACTGACCACCATTTATCCACATATTATATACACATACATACTTAAAGTACCCACCCCTCTTCTAGATAACAACTTACAGACATCCCTACTACTCATATCCCTATGTGTGGGAGAGAAAGAATTACCCAACATCGTATGTCCTGAGTGTTGTAGAAGGCGACTAGGGGCGGTGGTAGTTGGGGTCGGGTTGGCTGCCCATACCACCTATCTCTGCTAGGAATGCTGGATGCATTGCCTCGGAGATGGTTCGTGGATCGCGTAACGGCCTCATTAATTTTCGGCGGAAATTTGTATGAATTCGTATGGGTACATGGAATGTTTGAGGAATAAATTGTTTGAAGGAGAGAGGAGGAGGTGATGGATGCATTTAAAAAGGGCCAAATTTTGATTTGCCTTGTGAAAGCTAACAAAGAATTAAAAGGAAAAGCGGTAAAAATGAGTGGAGTGGTGTGAAATGTGTGTGAGCTGGTGTGGAAAGGAGATTGAGAGGGGGAGAAAAGGAAGTTTGCATTTGGAGGTGGCAGATGAGTGCGAAGCTATGGTTAGGACTTTATTGTGTCGTGAGTCCTAGAATTCTAATGGTAAATTTATGTTTGAAAAGGTTGTTAAAGTATGTGTGGTTTTGACGTATGGTCCAATCTGATCCGTATAAACGTTGAAGAAGAATACGATTTTTTTGGATAATCGAATTTGATGTTTTGGATGGATAGTAGGAGCTTCAGATTGCGTAGTGTTTGGGGGACCTTGAATGGTGAGGTGAGGGGTGAATCAAAACGGGTGATGTATAAACAGGTGGTTTGGAAGGTCGGAGAAAAAATGAGAATGGTAGAAAGGTTATTGATTTCTGTGAGGGAGAGAGGTATGTGTGTAGATAATACTTTCTTTAAACACAAGAGTATTCCATAAATATACTAGAGTTGGTGTAGTAGAGATGGTATTCGAAGTGAAAAGTATGATTGATTTTTGTGTTGGTGAAAGAAGGAGATGTTGAAAGTATGTGTTGGATGTTAAACAGTGAGGGGTTTAGGAAAGGGATTATCGGATCATTAATGAATGCCTCTGATGTAAAATTAAGTTAGTGGCGGGCTTGGATGGAGAAGGAAAGCTTGATACAGAAGGGAAGTGGGGTAATTTAAGAGGGAAGAAGTTAAGCGAACAAGGTAATAAGGATAAGTATTTGTAAGAGCGTCGCAAGTAAATCAGTTGAATGTGAAACAAGTTGAAACTGAACAAATCTGGGAGCAAATGAAAGAAGCAATTGTTAGCTGGCAAAAGAAAGTATGTGGATGTGCTAAAGTAGGAAGTAAGGAATGTTAAACAGTGAGTGGTTGGGAATGAAGAGTGTGCAAGCTTTTAAAAGTAAATAGGAAGCGTGGTTGAATGTACTAAAAGCAAATGATGAAGTTTCAAAAGAAAAACTAAAAGGTGCATACGGTAGGAGAAAAAGAAGAGGTAAAAACAGTTTGGAAGGAGAATGAATGGGGAACTTACAAGGGAATAGGAAGCTCTTCTGAAGGAAGCGTGTGAAAGGTTAAGAATGAGGATATGAGGGGAACCTTGCTTAGAATAATGGAATAGATGGTGTTTTTATAACTGATGAAATGGATGTGAGGGGGAGTGTGGAAGGAACACTCGAAAATCTCATTAATATTGGCAATAATGAAGAGTGGATAGTGAATGTTTGTGGGTTTAATGATCTTGCAAGAAGGAATAGGTATTTTGGGATTGAGGTTATTAGTAAGGAGGAGGTTAATAGGTAGTAGATGAGAAAGTTGAAGAATGGTAAACTGCAGGTATAGATGAAATTACTGGTGAAATGATTAAGAAAGGAGGCGAGATAGAACATTACCCTACTTTTGTAATTGTGTAATTTAAGCGTTTATTGGAGTATAGTTCCAAGGGATTGAAGGAGAGAGTAATAGTACCCTTTTATATAAGGGGTAAGGGAGATTAAGGGGAACTGTAGAAATTATAGGGGAATTAGTTTATTGAGTATTGTATATTTTACTTTTTATGCTGGTGTTTTGGTCAAAAGAGGTGCGTCAGTGACTGAAGGACTGAATTGGTGAAGAACAAGGTGCGTTTAGGAGTGGTAGAGGATGGTTGGATCAAATCTTACATTGAAACAAATTGATTGAGAAAATGAGGAAGAAGGAATAAATTGTATTTAGGTTTTATGGGTATTGCAACAGGGCGTATGATAGGGTTAAATAAGGACAAGCTTCTATGGCAGGCTGTTAGGGATAATGGTGTTGCGTGGTAGGCTTCTGAATGGAATCAAAAAGTACTGTATGATAATAGTTGAGGCGGTGTGTTAGAATAATTGGTGTCAAAAAGTGGATTGGTTTAATATAATAGCGGAGTGAGGCAGGGTTGTTTATGTCTCCTTGGTTTATTATTCAATTTGTATATGGATGGGGGTATGAAAGAATTAGTGGGGATAGCAGGAAAATGGTGTTAGAATGATGGAGAATGGAGATGAGTGGAGGGTGCCCTACCTATATAGTATGCGGATGATAGTTTTGCGTTGCTGAATCTGAAGAGATTGAGAGGATTGGTAGAGAGATTTCGAAGGGTGTGTAAAGTGTAGGCGGTTTTGAAAGTAAACGTAAGATAAGAGTAAGGTTATGGTTGTGAGTGAGGGACAGTCCTCAGTGTGAAGTTATGATTAAGATAGTGAGGCAGGCTTGGAAACAAGTTGTCGAGTTTAAATATTATTAGCGGTTATGTGTTGGATGAGGAAGGAACGGATGATGCAGAGTGTAGTGGAAAAATTGTGAATGGCAGGAAGGTTGGCTGGTGCAATTAAATCGTTGTGAATGTAAAGGGACTAAAGTCTTGAGTGCGCTTAGGTCATACATGAGGGTAGTGTTACTATAGGTCTGGAATATAGTTATAGATCAAAAAACTTTCAATGTGTTCAGATGGACCAATCTTAGGGCCATGCAGGTGTGAGAAGAATTTGATAAAATTGGGAATGAATGTATTAAGAGACTGTGTGTGTAAAGAAAGGGGAAATGAGAGAATAGATTTGAAAGTATGTTGAGATGGTTGGTCATGTGGAAAGATGGAATTGATAGTCAGTTGGTTAAGCGGAATGTATAGTGGGAGTGTTGTTGGGGGAAACCGACAGCGGGAGACCGGAAGAAAAAGTGGATTGATCAGTAAAGGAATGTTTGAAGGAGAGAAAGTGAGTTTGGCAGAGGCGAGAATAAAGGGCATAATAGGAGTAAATGGCGGGTTTTTGTATGGGGGTATGGTTTTCTGGCCCACCTGGGCCAAAGGGATGAACCCTTACATTGACGATTTTACATATTGAAGGTTCCCGTCGCGGTCCCGTGAAAGCTCTAGGGTGGATTTTCTGCTGTGACGAGTTCTCACTAATTACATGGTACAGAAGGGGGCGGTAGGCTGGGCTTTTTTCGGGACTTTTTTGGTCAATTCTTCTTGCTGCTTTTCTTTTTTCCGATTGCATGACACGCACCTTGCCCCCAGTCTTGGGAAAAGAGGAAAGATAAGAAAGAAAGAAAGAATATTATTTGTCTATATTAATAGAATATTAGGTTATTATTATTGACAAATCTGGCAATCAATTAATGAATAAAATCTTTAATCAAAAAAGTTATTATATATATAATAATATATTATATTTATATATATATATATATATATAATATATATATATATATATATAATATATATATATATATATTATATATATATATATATATATAATATATATAGATATGGTAAGTCTTAGAACGGTGTAACCGCATACAGGAGAAGAATAAGATATATTTATTGAATCAAAAAGAAATAATAAATTTGGCCAGAATTAATATAAGTGTTTTCGTTTTTGCATTTGTCTAAAGAAACGTAATAAATGCTCGAGTTGCGTTCGTTTTTGTCAATGTAGCGCAAAATTGAGGAAAATGCTCACCAAACGTAAAGGAATTTCCTTAGTTCTGTTTAAAAGTCGCTACTTTCCCGTGGCTTGCCGAATTTAAAGCAACGTCCTTACGATAAAATGCAAACAAACAAGGATGGCGGCTTGGTAGGTCCGTTTGGTTTGGATGAATGTTTCATTCAATAAAAATTAGCTTTAAATCTAAAATTTCTTCCAAATGTTTAAACTCCATCACAATAGTTTATCAATTATTTGTAATTAAAAACCATTTGTTATTTTTTATTTGTTTATTTCCAAAACCCACGTTGGTCATTCACAACAGTGATTTCAAATGTTTGCTAACAAGCGTTCGTTTATGCACGAAAATCGTCCATAAAAACTGGGTGAGCATTTCTTATCCAGCTTAAGCACAAATGACAAAAAACTGACCGATAACGGTCTTATTGATAAAATTCAAAAGAAAACATTTTTAATAAAAGAATTTCCACACCTATAAAAATATTAAAACCGTTTTTTGTTTGTTGCATTTTTCTGCTTACGAAACTTAAGAAATTGAGTTTGCTTTCATTTTTGTTCAAACTTTAGGCGCAAAAATCAGAAAAAATGCTCATCAAACGTAAGGAATTTCCTTAATTCTGTAAGGTTGCTTATTTATACAGAATTTTTAGGAGGTGCTTACAAAAAAAAAATGTAAACAACAAGATGGCAGTGTGGTAGGTCTATTAGGTTTGACGAAATTTGTTTCATTCCACTAAAATTAGCTTTAAATCTAATTTCTTCCAAATCGATAAACTCCATCAGGACCATCACAATAGTTGATAATATAAACCATTTGCCATTTTTTTTTATTTCTGATTATTCCAAAAACCACGTGCTTCATCAAAACAGCTGATTTCAATTGTTTGCAAACAAAAGTAACTTTTATAGGAAATCGTGATTAGTACTATACACAAAATTTCGTGTAAAACTGCGGTAAGCATTTTTTTAGCGAGCGTAAGCACAACAAATGGTCAAAAAACGATAAACTTTCTAAAAAAAAGAAAAAAAAAAAGTCTTAATTATTGTATTTAAATATATGTAACCTAAAGCAACTTAACTTAACCAAACTTATTATTTCTTTTTGAAATAACGTATATTTTTCAAAATGATCAGTATAATTTTAGTAATGCGATACACGTTCTAGGACTTTAACAATCAACATATTGTTGGGATTTGTGACCCGTCCCAGGTAGCTGGGCTAAATGAAAACCAGTTGATGATATTGATAGTGCCATCCCTTCAGGTTATTCACTGAGTCGGTACAACTTTCGCTCGATTGGTTCGAAGTTAGCCAATGGAATAGTGGGAATATAAGCTTATATATATTATATATATATATATTATATATATATATATATATATATATATAATATATACCTAATATAATATATATATATATATATATATATATATATATATGTGGTACGTAAGTTTGTGTGCCAAACAAATCGAATCAACAATATGTGTTGCAAGACGCCCAAAGCTTTACAGGTTAGAACAGCGCATATTTTTTTTAAACTTTCTCACGCTATAGCCATGACTCGCCCTAGGAAACAACTAAATTTTACAAACACATCGGGCATGGCAACATATTAAATAAAACACAGATCTCCTCAAATACTTCTATTCCTAAGACTCAAAGTTCTCTAACCTACATCTCAAGGTTGTAACTTCGTTTTGCAATTTCTCCTATGAATTTCGTTTTTGGACGTTCTTCTATGCATTCCGATCTTATGACTAAAGGCTAGGCAAGAGCCTTCGGGTTCCCTCACAAAATTCCAAGTCCCATTCGCTTTGCCGCTGTAGAACAGTATGGGTCGGGTTTTGAAAGTGGCTGCGAAAGAAAGAGTGAAAAGGGGGGAGGGGGCGTGAATTGGTTCCAGGCAGAGAATATATCTTTCCCAGTTATTAATATTCCCCAGCCCTGTATATGCATTAAAATACCTATGTATATACATATTATATATATATATATATATATAATACTATATATATATATAAAACTATATATATATATATATATATATATATATAATATATATATATATATATATATATATATATAATATATATAATTGTATATATATTCTTTTATTTACAATTTTAAGTATTGTTGTTACAATGTGTTATTTTTCCTTTTAATAATACAGGTAAAAATTTTAAAGAATACTAAGTGTATTCCATGTGTCATGTGTTTCCAAAAAGGTCCTCAATAGCAGAAAGTGGAGGTAATTAGTGCCCTTAATATCTTCTTATTTTTGCATTTATTGTTTTGCTTTAATTAAGTGTTGTTTAATATAACCATTTTATGCATGAAAATTATTATCTTAAAAATTTTCTATATTGTGTCATGATTTTATAATACATATAAATTGACTTTTATTGAGTTTATATTAGAACTAATTTTTGTTAATGAATATATGAGCATGGTAATTATATATAATATAAATCCATTATTATTTATGATTATTTAACTATTAAATTTGGATCATGTAATTATCCATAATTATTGACCCTTAGGGGTTGTTGTAACGGGCTCGTTGAGTGACGAGTTGTTATTAAGGGCTTTTGTTATGATTTTTGTTTATTGTGAGGTGCTAAACACACCATTGAATAAAGAGTGGAGACAACATGGTTTTTACTCAATAACCCCATCTGATGTGTCGGCGAGTGCCTAGAAACCACATCACTTCATCTGTCGAGCCTTGCCAGGATAAGCCGGAGGGATCCGGGCGTGGAACTTCAAAAGCCAGATTGCAAGCAGCGTAACAAGAAGCCATCTAAACAAAGTCCAAAACAACCTCCACTCCATCTTGGAAACCACACACAAGCCAGGAGGCTAACAAGTAAGAATTTTAATTAAAATTACAGTATTTTTCTTAAAATTTTTAGGGAAGAGTTTCCCCAGACAAGCAGCCAGCCAGCAGCAGAGAGGAAAGCAGCCTCTCACACGGCTCAGCCAGCAGCAGAGAGGAAAGCAGCCTCTCACACGGCTCAGCCAGCGGGAGAGAGGAAAGCCTCTCTCAAGACTCAACAGCTTCAGAGAAGAGTTCTCCACAATATCGAAGAAAATTTGCACCCTTCCCCCCTTCCCCCCATGAAATATAAAAACAATTAAAGTTGCGCGCGCAACCACTATTAAAAATAAAGATACAATTATTATCATTGAAATAATATAATTAAAATATTTTCTTTTGCATGCTTATGTAAAACAGGTTGTCAAAAATATTTTAATTTTAAGTATTTTTATTTTCGGGTGATCATCCACAAATTGGTTTTTATATAGTTGATAAGATGTGTTTTATATTTTATGGTTTTGGTTTCATAAAAAGTGTGTTATATTTTTAAGGTTGATAAAAATATGTGTAACATGTTATGCGTTAATTTTTAAATTGATAACAGGTACGAGTAAGTTTTATCAATTTAATCCAAGTAGAATAAGCCCGTAAATGATTATTGAAGAATAATTAGTTCCGAAAACTCTGTTTATCCTCTTCTACCACACCTCTTTCTTTCAATTAACATTTCAATGAACTTTGGTAAGAACTAACAATTAGTAAGAACTAACAATTACTAAAATATATATATATATATATATATATATATATATATATATATAATATATATATATATATATATATATATATATATATATATATATATATATATATATATATATATATATATATATATATATATATATTAATACACATACAAACGTGTATGTAAGAATAGAAAAAGAGGAGAAGAGGAAGAAGAAGGTTGAGCCAGCAGACGCCTATAGGAAAAATCCTATTCGCATAACACACCACACACGCCACACGCCCACCACACCACACACGCGTACAGAAAGTGCAGGCGCACACAGTATCCAAGGGTCAAGCGAGAAAGAAAGTGGAAGAGGGATAGAATATTAAAAAAATAAATATATGTATTATATATATATATATATATATATATATATATATATATATATATATATATAAGACTATATATTATATTTAATATATATATATATATGATATAGTCTTTAGCAATTATTTTTTTGCCAGTAGGAATATATGATATAGTTTTAACCTAGAGGTTA
Organism: Trachelipus rathkii; assembly: GCA_015478945.1. Classification (NCBI taxonomy): domain Eukaryota; kingdom Metazoa; phylum Arthropoda; class Malacostraca; order Isopoda; family Trachelipodidae; genus Trachelipus; species Trachelipus rathkii. Next base: position 25,907 of record JABUQX010078384.1, read on the forward strand.
ATAAGGAAGCAAGTATATTATATATATATAAATATAATTGGGTACTATATATTTATAAGTAGGCGGAATATATATATATATATATAAATAATTATGTAGAAATATATATTTTACAAGTAAGTAAAGTATATATATACTACAGAGATATTATTAGAAAAAAAAGATTTGCTTCTTTCTTTTTTCTTTAGCCAGCATATAATATATATATATAGTAAATATATATAATATATATAATATATATATATATAGATATATATATATATAATATATATATATTATATATATATATTATATACAGCTTAGAGCGTTTATTAAAAGGTTTATTTTTTTGGGGAAATAAAAAGGTATTTTTTTTAGAGAGACTAAAGTGTCCTTTTTTTTTGTAAGCATATATATATATATATATATATATATATATATATATATATATATATATATATATATATATATATATATATATATATATATATATATATATATATATATACAGTCGACCGAGACTAAAGTGTCTCTTGTTTTTTTTTTTTTTAATAATTAAGAAGCGTTTTTTTTATAAAATTTTAAAACATATGCAAGAAGCTAACGTAGCTTATGTGTTTTTTTTTAGTGATTAGTAATTAAGTAGTTTTGTACTAATTTTAAGAGAGCGTAATAGTAATCAAACAGTGGTTTTTGTTGGTAGCGTTTTAACGTTAAGTACTTCATTAGCGATAGTTTTTGTTGTTTCTGAAAGAATTTGTTTGTCCTTTGAGAGAGGATGGCGACGAAGCCCGCTTCAGATGATGAAGAGGTGATTAGAGATAGAGAAGAGAATAAAGGGGATTTCGAAGGTGATAAGGAGGAGGAAGAAGCCGAATTAATTCGGAGGCAAAGGCAAGAGGAATCAGTGAAAGATAAACCGAGGGGACAGCTCCCTCCAGGGGAGATACCTCCTAGGCTCAGCCTTGCACCTAATTTCTCTTTAAAACCCCATCCTCAAGCTGAAGAGATTGCCCGGAGAGACCCTACTCAAAGACTTTCATCGCAATCAGTTCTTTTAGACAACACGATGAACCCATCAACAAGGCAAGGTACAGAACCTAACACAACTCACCGAAAGTCGCGAGCAAGTTGGAGCGGTGACGGAAACTATTACGCCAGTAAGCCAGACAAGAATACATGGGAGAGCTCGATAAACTTTCCTATGACCCAGCCTAGTTTTGACAGCCGCACTTTCAACCCCAACCAGATATGGGGGCAGATCCCCGTTCCTCCTGGACACCCTAGGATGCAGCCACAGCCAGGGAACATCCCTTGGGGATGGTCCGGCGGGGATCAAGCACAGATGTATTCCTCTCCAGGGCAGAACAGTCAGGGTCAAGGCACCCATCCACCCCAGGAAGCAGGGTTAGGTTATAATACAGCCCCTCAGTCCAACACAGCTCCCTTATACCCGTCAAATCTTTTTAGTACGGCATTTCCTGAGATTCCGGAAGACCTCAAGCTGTTTGGTTTAAATCTGAATACAAAGGTTTGGCACGGAATTAGCTTTAACGAATACGTTTCGACCCTACATGAAAGATTAGGCATGCTAGGCCCGTTAACTGAGAACCGAAAAATATCCTTCGCAAAGTCCATGATATCTTGCAAGCTCGAATCGGAGGCCAGGTATTATTTATTGAATGATCAATCCTTCTCTAGTTGTATAAAGTTAGAAGACTTTCTCCTACAGTTAAGGATCTTTTTACAACCGGACAGCAAGGACACGATTTTTGATCTTTTGCTGCAATTTTGGACGTTACAAAGAGACAGCGAAATGACATTTACCGCCTTTATTTTAGCATTGAAGAACACGCTGTGGAAGTTTCAAGTGAAACTTTGCGAAATTGACGCAGCCGCAGGATTCTCAAGCAAGCACGTAAATATCATGGTAACGACTAAGGTATTAGAGAGTATCAGGGAGAGGAGAGATTGTGAAAGGCTGAGAGAGAAGATTTTAAAAGTTTTTGATGCAAATATCAGCCTAGTGGAGTTGTTGGAAAGGTTTGCACAAGTTTCCAGAGGAGCTTTGTTTAAGGTTAATCCGAGAAAACAGATAGAGCAGAAGACTGCCAGAGTGTTTTTAGCTGAAGATAAGCCAGCAAGCCAACGAGCGAACGAGTATAGAGATTCTCCAAGGAGATCGAAGAAGCCCTCTTACAGACAAAAATCTGAAGTTAAAGGAGCCAAGTCAGAATTTGTCTCCCGTAGAAATGGAGGTTTTTTTCAAAGAATGACCGAAGAAGAATTGAAGGAACAGGACTGGTGTTTTGAATGTGAATCGATTGGACACTCGGGCAAGGCTTGTAAGTGGAACTCTCCCTATTGCCGTTATTGTCGAAAACCACATAAAAGAAAATCAACCGCCGCCTGTAAAAATGCCCCTTCATGGAGACCTTCTCCAGACGTAGACCAAATGGTCATTCCGTTCAAAGGCCCAGAAGAGTTTGAACGGTATGCGAAAGCAGACAGGGAGAATCAAAGGAATCTCCCAGAAGAAATAAAAGCCGCGAGGGTCTATGTAACCGACAGTGGTGTAATTGACACAGACCCTAGCGAAGAGGAAGAAGAAGACGAACAAGCAATTTACGGAAGAATGACATTTGAGTGAAAGAAGTCTGGCCAAGCAAGAGTCCGACTTAATTTAGAAAATAAGTCGAAGGAGGTTCCCCGGCAGGGGAAAGTACCAGTGCCTGAGTATATAGGCGACAGTGCCTAGAGTATATAAGCAACAGTGTTTAAGTTTAAGGGTACATAGGCGACAGTGCCTAGAGTAGATAAGCCACGGCGCTTAAGAATATATAGGTGACAGAACCTACAGCCTAGAGAGTCTGAGTGGAAAGCCACAAGGATATTAACAATAAAGTTTGTTTATTTTGAGCCCCATTTAGCCGACCAGTTGTCCGCTAATCGTTTTCCGTTTTCAACCTATAAGGGAAAGGGAAGATGACAGTTTAGAATGAGTTAGGCGACAGTGCCACGAGTAAGAAGCTCGGCCCAAAGCTATAGATAGTTTGGGAGTGGAAAGCCACGAATTTCGCAAGCCAGAAGCCATATATATATATATATATATATATATATATATATATATTATATATATATATATATATATATATAATATATAATATATATATATATATATATATATATATATATATATATATGTATATAATAGATTCAAACCATGGGTGGTTAAATGTTATTATCCCTAAAAGACTGAAGATGGTCCATCTCTCTGTCAGATGATTAAATTACCACGCTCAAAAGGTTAGGTCCTTTTAAGGGAAGTTACTCGATTGGGTGAAAAGTATTCCCCGGTATTGCCCCTTCGAAGCTCTGTAACCGAGTTGTCTTAGGATATTTAGGCGGTAAGCCGTAACGTTTACCATGATTTTTTATCTATTAAGGAAGTTTTTTAAACAAGAGTTTAAATAGCAGAAATGGAGACTCATACAGTTGAGATGGTCCTCCAACCGAGAGATAGGAGACTCATACAGTTTGAGATGGCCCTCCGAAAGAAAGACCAAAGAGATATAAAGATATCTTTTGCAGCAGTGATTTTAACGTCCCGATGGACATATTTCAGGACAATATTTTTAATTAATTTAAAAATGTGTTTTGTTTTTTTATTAGACTAAGTATGTACCTATTTTTATTTTTAAAGTAAAGTAACTTTTAAAAGAAAGATTCCAACGAACACGTTTTATAAGAATCCTTTAGATTCGAAAGTGCGTTTATCCTTCAGAATTGAAACTGTTATTTTCTAATTTTTTAAAGAAAAAAAAAAAAAAAAAAAAAACTTTTGCTAAATCCGTTCAGTTCTGAATTTAAAAAATAAGTTCGATCAAATTGTTTGGATTGTTGATAATTTTTAGATAGAATCCGAACAAATTAGATATATATATATATAGATATATATAGGTATATATATATATATATATATATATATATATATATATATATATATATAATATATAATATATATATATATATATAATATATATATATATATATAATATATATATATGTACATGTATGTACACATAGATTCGCGTATGTTTGTGTGTACCCGTACGTACACCCGGGTATTATTGTTTCGATCACCTGATCATCAAGGTCGTCGAATACACACATGAATGAACAGTGAATTTCGGTCATATGATTGTAAAATGACCTTGGAAGGAGAGAAATAGACGATAAGGCGGAGGAGAGATAGAAGAAAGGAAGAGGAGAGAAATGAAAATTATTTTTCTTTCACTGTTAAAAGAGAATCGCTTCGTATAGTTTTTTATTGTACAATTTCATTAATTTTAACAGCTTTGCTTTATATAGTTTCAGTAGTTTTGATACTTAGTTTTATTTCTTGATAATTTTAACAGGAAGCGCTATGTAATAATGCTAGCTCCATTATTTTAACAATTCAGTTTCTTTTTATAACCTTTAGAAAAAATGAGTTTAGTTTGTAATGCTTTAGCACCCGCTATAAAATCGCTTGTAATTTAGTCAACGCTCTGGTTGAATTAACCAAAACCGTTAATGTTTATCGCTTTGTTTTAATAATTTTAAAGCTTTATGTTTAAATCTTGATCATTTGATCTGGCGGCCATTTAATTGTAAGGAAAAACTAACCTTGTCTATCAAGCTAAAATATTTCTCAGAAGACTAACCTAGTTTTATTAAGTACTAATTTTCTTTTTAAGTAGTTGGTATCTAGCGACATTAACATTATTAACATTTGCTTTAAACTGCATGACAAACTTTAAAATACTTAAAAGCACTCTTAAGCAATAAGTAAAACCATCTTTCGCACTCTTACGAAATGTTGCGTGTTAAGTAATGAATATAGTGATACACCGCAATCCGAAGCATTAGTAGAATCTATTAACTTGAGACCGACACTAATATGCGAATTTTGTCCCCAAATACCGTTCCAATTGGAGGCAAAACAAATAATTCATAGAGATGCGAGTACTACCATCTCAATGGATGCTAAGTATGCTGTTTTTGGACATACTGCACACATATGTTGATTGAAACAAATCTTTTGACAAAGATTCTTTTCGCGAGAGGGGGGTCCTTTGTGGTACGTAAGTTTGTGTGCCAAACAAATCGAATCAACAATATGTGTTGCAAGACGCCCAAAGCTTTACAGGTTAGAACAGCGCACATTTTTTTAAAAACTTTCTCACGCTATAAGCCATGACTCGCCCTAGGAAACAACTAAATTTTACAAACAAATCGTGCATGGCAACATATTAAATGAAACTCAGATCTCCCCAAATACTTCTATTCCTAAGACTCAAAGTTCTCTAACCTACATCTCAAGGTTGTAACTTCGTTTTGCAATTTCTCCTATGAATTTCGTTTTTGGACGTTCTTCTATGCATTCCGATCTTATGACTAAAAGCTAGGCAAGAGCCTTCGGGTTCCCTCACAAAATTCCAAGTCCCATTCGCTTTGCCGCTGTAGAACAGTATGGTTCGGGTTTTGAAAGTGGCTGCGAAAGAAAGAGTGAAAAGGGGGGAGGGGGCGTGAATTGGTTCCAGGCAGAGAATATATCTTTCCCAGTTATTAATATTCCCCAGCCCTGTATATGCATTAAAATACCTATGTATATACATATTATATATATATATATATATATATATATATATATATATATATATATATATATATATATATATATATATATATATATATATATATATATATATATATATATATATATAATTGTATATATATCTTTATTTACAATTTTAAGTATTGTTGTTACAATGTGTATTTTCCTTTTAATAATACAGGTAAAAATTTTAAAGAATACTAAGTGTATTCCATGTGTCATGTGTTTCCAAAAAGGTCCTCAATAGCAGGAAGTGGAGGTAATTAGTGCCCTTAATATCTTCTTATTTTCAGCAGTCATATCCAGTTCGATTAATTAAGTGTTGTTAATAACCATTTTATGCATGAAAATTATTATCTGAAAATTCCCTGTGTTGTGTCATGATTTTATAACTACATATAAATGATTTTATTTTCAGCAGTTAGATTAATTAAGTTTCGTTAGTAACCATTTTATGCATGAAAATTATTATATAATATAAATCCATTATTATTTATGATTATTTAACTATTAAATTTGGATCATGTAATTATCAATAATTAATCGATTCACAGGTTGTTTGTAAGGGGCTTGTGGTTACAAGCTTTTGTTGAGACGGGCTTTTGTTTATTGTGAGGTGCTAAACACACCATTGAATAAAGAGTGGAGACAACATGGTTTTTACTCAATAACCCCATCTGATGTGTCGGCGAGTGCCCAGAAAGCACATCACTTCATATATATATATATATATATATATATATATATATATATATATATATATATATATATATATATATATATATTATATATATATATATATAAAAATTATATATACTATATATATATATACCCAGTGGACCTTCGTGTGGACCTGAGTATGTATATATATATATATATATATATATATATATATATATATAATATATATATATATATATATATATATATATATATATATATATATAATATATATACACACACACAAGAGAATGAAGAATAATTATTGACTTCTGTACTCTACTGCTATACAAGAACAAATGCCCATAAGAAGAACGGAGTTTTTATCTACGAGAGTTTTGGGAACAAAAAAGTTTTGTCATTCATTAAAATTTAAATCGAAATTTATTTTCAATATATTTTTATTGAAAATTTTACTAAGTTTTTATTTTTAAATGTAAATCGCTTTGAATGTTGAATTTATAAAATTTTATTACGAAATTATCGTTGCGTTGACGAATACGTGTAACAACGTAGTTGACCGATGGTAGAAGAATTTTCGATGTTAAGAAATATATATACTTTCAAGAGTTGACCAAGATAAAAAAAAACTCGTCAAGTTTTGAAAGTATTTTAACAATAATAATAAATATTTTATAATAATAATAATAATAATAAAAGCATAAAATAATAATAATAATAATAATAATAATAATAATAATAATAATAATTATTATTATTAATAGTAATTATAATAATAATTACCAATAATAATTATTATTTGTAGGAATAGTCTATCTTTGAAGACACGAAGTGTTTCAATAGAAGGACAATTTCCAATACAATAACTTTACTTTCGTTTCTTATCGTGCCTTGCTTCTACAATAGAACGCAAAGAATACAAATAAGGAACTTAAAAGCAAGGTTTAAAGAGGGAAACAAATTATATACTACCAACAGCGGTGACTTCTGTTGCAGGGTACTAACTTGCTCTACCACCAGGGAATGCTAACTACTTATAGTAACTACTATAATGGTTACAACAATAAACATGCACGCGGTTGATCAACGATTTTTTCGGTGTAAAATTTTATCTATTTTTGAGACCACGTGACAATTTTATCATTTAATTTTTTTATTGTTTTTCGATAAATTTTTCTGGATATATATATATATATATATATATATATATATATATATATATATATATATATATATATATAATATATATATATATATATATATATATATATATATATATATATATATATATATATATATATATATAACCTTAAAGAATATATTTATATAATAAAAATTATATAAAGAAGGCTATAAATAAGTTTTTTGACAAAAATGGTAATTCTCTACAGCGATTTTATTTGTCAAATTTTTACTCAAAAATTTTCGGTCACATGATCAACTATTGAGGCGTTTTTTTATTTTCTCTAAACAAATATTTATAGTTTCATATATATAATTTGATAAATATATATATAAGGAATGATTTTCAATTATAATATTCAAAGGGAGAATGCTACAAATGATATTTTTACGACAAGAATCATTCTATGATGATTCCTGAAAAAATCAAAATTTCATATGAGATTTTGACAAGGTTTCTAATTTCTGATTTTTATTTATTAATTTTAACTTTTTTATTTTCTACATTCTTTATAATACGCCTATATAAAGAAAACCCTTTTTTTTTTTGTTACAAAAAAATCTTTTCGTAATTTAAAAGGAAAGTTCCCTTTGATATTTTGAGCAATCTTTACGATTTTTGTTGACAAAATTTCGAGTAACTATAAAATTTCTACTGACTATTATATACATTATATCTAAATTTTAATATTAATAAAAAATGGTTCTCATTTTTTATTGATGATACAACAATATTATACTCATTAACTTTAATTTTTATAGACTATATTTTAAGTGACAAATTTTAAGCTTTCAAATTTTGATATTTTTATTTTATTTTTAGTCCCTTTATTTTTTCCAATTTCTCTTTACTTTATATTTTAAATTTCGGAGGTTTTAACATTGGAAATTTTTGTCAAGAATTTTTCTCTTCTTCTTGACCTCTTAGAGTCTAATTTTAATTATAACTTTTGCATTTCAAATGTGAGAGTTTAAAGTTTGCATGTGTAAAAAAATAAACAAAAATTAATGTACATGGCGTTGTTTTCTAAGATGCTTGACTATTTTTAAACTTTTAGCTTTCACCGAAAAAAGAGTAGTTAAAAGATAGTCAAAAACTCGCAGATTCTCCAACCTATACATTAAACGGGACCCTAAATTTTAAGATGAAGAAAAAGGCGATTTGAAAGGTGATTTGCACAGATATTTGGTCTGTAATAAAAACCAGCCATCAAATAACCGTAGACAAAATCGAAATCAATTCAAATCTTTATGGACTATTCTATAAAAAATACTATGACTTTATGCATGAATTTGTGGGCCTACTTTCAACAAGATCTGTTCTAACTGAACAGGACTTGAAGAGGGGGCTAAATTCATACATTAAAACACAATATTTATCAAAAATTAAAATGAGAACGTGAATTAAAACTGAAGCTTTTTTAAACCAGACGATTCTGATAGCATAAGGAAGGTGTTGACCAAGATGGGACACTAGAGAGGAATATAGCTAACGAGTGTTGGTCCAGAAGCATAATAAATTACACGTACCTACGTTAAAAATTTTTCCTAGGAACGCAGCTAAAGAAGGAAGTTTTTTAGTTTCTCCGGTCAAAGAACAATAAACAAACAAAAAAAAAAAAATTTTTTTCCTTTTGACCCCTACGTAAGGTCAAAAAGCAAATTCACTTCCTTAATAGTGAAGGATGCTTCTAAAGATAAAAGTGGAGACCCTTCTTAAGGATAGGTCTCATCAAAAAAACTTTATATTACTTTATACTGCATTGTTAAAATGAATCTTGTAGAAATCTCTTGTCGTTGGGAACTCGGATAATGCAAATTAAATGGAAAAGGAGTCCTTGTTGAAAGTGCAGTAGATTAAAAAGAGTAACCTCGCCGTTCGCAATCGCTCCTTTTTATACTCGATAGAGAAAATGCCGAAGTGGTTGGCGACGAGTAATTAAGTGAAAAAACATTAATTTAAATTATTAACATTATGATTATAAATTTAATATCAGAAGATAGCAAATTTAAAACTTTATATTACATAAATTATTTATTGAATAAATCAATACGACTTTGTTGTAAAAATTGCTGATAGTTTATGAGGGTAGCCTTTGGCAACTCATCACATGTTTATTACGCGATATTTTTATTCAGATAAGAAATTATATGATAATTACAACTTTTTAATTAAAGATGATTATCAATTTAAACAACGATTAATAGATTCAGTATTTTTTTCTGATTATTTTGATATAAAATTTAAGTTCATAGGACAACCATGAACCATAATATGTTGAATTTTTAATTTGGAAAAACAAGTGGTCATCTGACCCAAAAATCTTGACCTTTCGATCCGGAGAGTCAATGATATTTATATAAATGAAAAATTGAGGTGTCAGGATCAATTTGAAACATTAACCAAGTTCAGCAAACTTGAAGAACCGGGTTAACTAGGAGGGGGAGGGAAAACTTTCAAAAAATGAAAATTTCCAAAATCGAAGGCCTATTTTGACAGGTGATTCGATATATTTATAATTATGTAACCACAACTTTGACCAATGTCAAATTTTAACAAATATAGCCCCATATTCTTAGTATAACTTAAGAAAGTTTGAGACTTTAAAACTTTGTTATAAGAAAGATAATGTAATCGATCCATTGGTATCACATTTTATTTTTTCAATTTTTGCAGGATAGAAGTTCTGCCAATATATATATATATATATTATAATTATATATATATATATATATATATATATATATATATATATATATATATATATATATATATATATATATATATATATATATATATATATATATATATATATACTATATATATATATATATTATATCGAAATATGTATAAATTTTTGGTTGAAAATTGAAATATCAAAGATTGAAGCATGAAATAAGAAGAATATAGTTGGAAAAATTTACCAAAAATGAAAGGGGGGGCTCCAGCCCTAACCCTAATTTTAGGGGTTACAGATAACCCAGAAGTCTCAAACTTGAGACTTTTACTAATTTATCATTAAATGAATTAATGTTGTAAATTTCAAGGGCATAGCCCAATTATAAAGGGATACTTTACTCTTATGAGTTTTTACTACGGTTAAAAGTACTTTGAAAATTTTTGAATTTCAAAATGATACCGACTCATAGAGCAATTTTATATTGAGTTTAAATTTTTAATTTTTATATAATTTTAATTATAATATTAATTTATTGTACTATAAATTAGCTAAAAAATATGATGATCAGTGCAATTACGACTCTCCCAACTAAAATTTGGGACCAACCACTCGCGAATACATCCATTTGTATCCATTATAAATACTGGCCAAAAAGTGGAAGATGGAGTAAATATAAAAATTTACGATATATATATAATATATATTATATATATATATATATAATTATATATATATATTTATATACTTTAATAATATATATATATATATATATATATATTATAATATATATATTTTATATTGAAAGTTATATAGAATTTTTTTTTTTTTACATTTCTTTATAATTAAAGGAAATTCATAGAAATTCCGGTCAGCCGGATTATTTTTGGAATTTCGGGCCTAATTTCGGTTCCGGCCGGAACTGAAAATTTCAGTTCCTGTACATCCCAATGTTAAACACCCCAAAAGGGAGCAAGGCATCTCGCCAGCATAACTAGTGAAAGGCTCAATGTTTTTGCCATCCCAATTGAGAATTTTGAATTTGAGTATTGAATGAAATCTATCTTTATTCTTAAAGGAGTATATTATATTATTGTCATGTTTGAATAATAGCATTTTTTTATATTTGTCATTTTCATTGATTAATTGGGAACTCTTCTTTCATTATTTTTATTCTTTATATCGTACTTAGTTAAAGAATCTTCTTGTAAATTATATTCATGTTAAAATCATAAAAGCTAGTAGCTAAACTTTATTAATGCTTACTGGAAAATGGAAATGAAATATTTTTTTGAATAAACATAAACATAAAAAAGTTATGGCATTTATTGTTCCTTAAAGATACTATTTTAATTTATAAAATAAATATATTTGGGCACACCCAAATATGAAATAAATGACTAAGTATTGATTGTACAGGGAATGCAATCCTGAGTTGCCTAGCAGTACACAAATGTTCTATCTTTTTACTGTGCAGTTTATTATATTAATTAAGATCGGGTACCTAAAAAAAATAGTTTAGGTATCGTTATCTGCCTCTTTTCTGGTATCAGTACATCCCTAGTTAAAACCCAATTCCAGCTGGCGTTATGACAGAACAGAGTGGGGTCCTTTTCATCAGGCTACAGTTATTTCACTCTATCACTTTAATAAGCGGTTTCCGACTGTTGATGATGCCTTTAACTTCTTCCAGCAAGTTATCATCACAGCAGCGGAAGCTTCCATCCCGCAATCTTCCGCACATAGGCGTTCGGCAACCCCTTGGTGGTCCCAAGAGTGTGCACAGGCTTACCGACAAAAGAAAAAAACTCTACATGAAATACAGAAGAACCTGCACCACCTCAAAAATGATTATATTTAAAGCAGCTGCGGCAAGATCTCGTCGAATTAATCGCCAAAACCATAAACAATACTTTTGAACTTATACTTTGTCTGTTAACTCCAAAACTCCCCTTTCTTCACCCATAGTTCTTCGTTACGGGTCTGATAAGACCGATATGATCTCTTCTAAACTAGCTGTTGTAGATGCATTAGGATATAGTTTCGCTATCCTGAAACCTTTCAAAAATAGAGAATTAACACTGCACCACCAGACTTTTCAACAGCCAAAGGGGAAGATCATATCTATAACAGTATTTTTACACCTGCGGAGTATCAAACTGCATTGGCGAAGAGCAAAGACGGTGCCTTTTGACCAGACATGGTTTCGTAGATAATGCTCCGTCATACTTACCCCTCTGCATGAGCGTTTTTGCTGGGTCTGTGTAACAGAATCTACATTGAATCCTCTTTTCCATTTATATGGACTACAGCTTTTGTAATCCCTATTCCCAACTCTGGGAAAGATCCAAAATTGGTGGACAATCAAAGGGCAATTTCACTGACCTGTCATACTCGTATATTAATGGAGAAAATGGTTTCCGGCCGCCTTCTCCCTGTTCTGGAGAGTCGGCAGGCTTTTTCAAACTTTCAGTTTGGATCCGTAAAAATCGTTCGACTGTGGATCCTTTTTAAAACTGTAAAATGACATCCGGGAAGCCTTCTCAATTAGTGGGATGGTTCTTGGCGTCTTTTTGACCTTGAAAAAGCTTGTGACATAACATGGAGAACTGGGATTCTCCTTAAACTCTACTCGCTCGTTTTCTGAGGAGAGCTCCCACTCTCTTTTTATTAAATGCCTTCTGTCAAATAGATCCATCCAGATTCGGTGCTCTTCTTTTCTATCATGCCCCTTTACTCTGGATGAAGGCGTTCCGCAGGGCAGTGTTTATAAGTCTACTACTATATGTTCTCGGATTTAATGACATTGCTACTTCTATCCCAGTGACAGTAAAATTTTCCTCTCTATGTTGATGACCTTCCGTTATATATTGCCGGTACCAGGCTGGCATTTCTTGAACGGCAACTTCAACTAGCTATTGAGAATATTTCACAATGGAGTAACTCCCATGGCTTACATTTCAGATTCACAAAAACCTCAGCAGTATTTTTTTTTTTTTGAAAAATGGGAATCGAAGAACTTGTCACCTTCCTCACTCGGACCTAACCTTATATGGTTCGCCCATTTCTGTAACATCACAAATCAAATTCCTAAGACTCATTCTAGATGACCACTTAACATACGCACAGCACATTAAATTCCTGAAAATGACTTGACATTGCATGCTTAACCTATTACGTCATCTTGTCTTAAAATCATGGGGTGTTGATTGCAAGTCTCTTTTACAACTCTACATCGCCCTAATCAAATCGAAGCTGGACTATTGCTGCATAGCATATGGTCAGGCCTCCCTAACTCTACTACACCTGTTAGATCCCATCCAAAATGAGGCGTATCTCCACTGAAGCCCTCTGATCGTCCACCTGGGTGAGCCATGAGCTGAATCCGATGTGATGCCACTCTCTCTTCGAAGGGAATAAATACATCATGTGCACAAGATATCTTCGCCAAACCCCAATACAGTCTGCTCTGAAACCGATTCTGCGGGAGATACCTCAGAATCCTCCTTACAGTTCTGCTCCTTAACTTCCTCAACATCCCTTTGCAAAAGGTGCTGCCGTTCTCTTATGACGAAGGGTATACACCTTGGCTATTCCCTGCTCCCACCATATGCCTGGTCCTGCCCTCTCTCTCCCCAAATCTAGTCACCACGCTGCCTTGTTAATGGCATCATTCTTATCTCATTCCTCAGTTCATGGTAGATTTACTCCAGTGTTTATTGACTGTTCTAAAACAGGGGACAAAATGAGGGATCTGCTGTTTTCCCTGACCACAAACCTATCCCATACCCTCCCTCCCCCGCGCTCAATTTTATGGCAGAATTAATGGCTATAATGATTGCCCTCTCTTGAATTTTATTCCATAACCAAGACCACTGCATGTCACCCCATTTACAAATTTTGACATTGCCATGTCCTGCAATCTGTTCACCATATAATCTATTTATTCAGATTCGCTCAGCGCCCTACAAGCGCTTAAAGCCCCTATATTCTGTTCACCACCCCTGCAAACAATTTCTTCATTGCTCCACTTCCCTGCAAAACAATTTAAATCCATGCTGGACCTCCTCATGTAGGCAATGAAACGTCGTGTTAGACAGTGACGAAGCACTCAGTAAATCTGAAGTCCCAAGGAAGTTATGGCGCTCCGAACTGAAATGACCCGGAAGAAAGAAAGTCCCCAAACATTCACACTTAAACTCAGAACTAAAATCTGATACTATGACTACAACTGCGTTCAGATACTAATAAGGACGGTAATGATCTAATCTACCGGTTATTAGGTTAATAGGAAAACTATACTATCAGTTAGTAAGTTAATACTATAACTATCACTGTAGCTCTATGGTTCTGTTAGTTTGTTAGCATAGACTATCTCTAACGGTAAACAAGTTTCTTACCAGAACGAACTAATGAGACATCTAGGCAGCAAACTATTCATCAGCAACTTCTTTGATTTGAATGACTTCCTCTCCCTCTGTGAATAAGTAATAATTGAACGTTAAACTGAGTAGAAGGGGGAGAAACAAAATGCTTCCTTTTCTAATTTTATTTAAAAACTAACTTTTAAGGGAGGGAAGCTAATTACATCATTCGTGATCTATCGAGGTCCTGTAAAATCATGGTCTGCATTAAGAGTAATTACAGACGGAACTGTAGTTCGAATTTCCAAATATTATTTACATAGAAAATATAAATAATGGAACATTGAATTAATTTGTCTGTATAAAAACATGAACCAAAACTCAACTTAAATATTCTGTTTCTTTCTGATGTCCCAACGGGATTCGAAGAGAGTTGATAACCGCAGTAAAGCATGCTGCAAGCTCACATCAGGCTGTCTAGGTTTGAATTCATAAGATAGGTAAATTGTTGCATCCCAAATTAGCAGTGTAAATTCCAAAAAAAAAAAAAAAAAAAAAAAAAAATGGCTAGACCGATTCCCACAGCAGCCTAAAGTAAGCACGTTGTTGTCCAACATAGGCAATGATGACCCCAAGAATAGCAAATGCCGAAATCCCTACAATAAGCAGGTGGCCAGATCCCAGTAGGCAATGATGGTCCCAAGACTGGCACCTGTAATCAGACAAGTCAAATATAGATAAGCCCAGGCCACAGTGGATAAAGAACAAGCACACAAAAGCATATTGAAGCTAAAATGAGCAACCATGGAATGACCAAAGGATAATGAAGTTCAGTGGACAAAGATGGACGTTGATGCTGGATTGAAGAAAAGAAGAAAGAGGAAATAAATAATGGATCGCTGTCACACATCCTACAACAACACGGGAAACCGGCACTTACCCAGCGACATGTGCAACCCCCCAATGCCGGCACGCCGTGTGTTCGTCCACTTCTCTCATACAAAATCAGTGAAATATATACCGCCCGTAAACGACCAGTCTAATCATTTCACCCAAAGACACACGGCGTATGGCATGATCATGCCAGCACAATACATATAATTATAAACACAAACATATGGCTACATACAGGCGTGACGCAACCCTTCAGAAATAAAAATTAGGGGCAAGTGGCCCCAACACACAGCCACCCCACAAATGCACGGCAGACGTGCCGGGGCCCCTCCAGTCCCATTCCAGGCACCTTCCCAGATTCTGTTGACAAGGTCACCTCCCAACAACCACTTATCCCAAGCTTGAAAAAGTGCCTTCCAGCCCCATTTGGCAGGAATGATGGGCGAGTGATCAGCCATTGTATGTCCCTAGAGGTGTAAGCCTGGCACCATTAGTGAGTATTCTCTGCCTATCAGAAGTGCTGCACGAAGTGATACTTCAGCACGCCTCCAGCATTGGTAACACTAACATCACTGCAGCCACTACATGTCGCAGGATCCCCCTTCCATTTTTTGCCGTCGCCATGTCCCGCAATCTGTTCACCATATCTTCACAGATTGCCCTCAAATGGACCCCCATTCGCCATGGTCATTTTCTCCTCACTTATGGTCCAGCTTTTTCAACACCTTCTAAAAGGTTCACCCATATTTTTTTTGAATCCCCCCCACTTTGATAATAACTATCTTCTATTATCTACAAGAACTAATATTAATAACATTTAATTTTGTTAAGTAACATTAGGACTATATATAATGTAATATTCAGTAAACTTACTTTTGGGAAAGAGGAGTATATATATATGGCAGCAGAGAGGAGGAGACAGGAGACAGAAAGAGAAAGAGTGAGAGAGAGGAGAGAGGAGAGAGAAAGAGAGAAAGAGAACAGACCAGAATGAATGTTGGCATTTAGAATGGAGAGCTTATGAAATGACATGGAATTTTATTAGTGGAATGGATGGAATGGATGGATGGAATGGAAGGAAGATAAAATTTGATCACCTACTATTTGATAGTACAGGTTTTAAGCTATGTATACATATAAATACATAGTGATAGCACATTTCATTAAAAGCTATTTAACATTTATGACACCAAAGTAAATGCAAATTGGTATTCTCATTTCCACCCCTCCTCACACCATTGACTGGGTGGCCAATTGACCTTGTAGTACCACAGGAATCGACTGGAGGCATCGGAAACCCATATAAACATGCCTGACAACAACAAAAACTTAAAAAAGTAGCTAAAAATTGCTAAGGGTGCTAGATTTAACAAAAAAAAAATAAGCTAAATCTGGCAATGAAGCTAATTTATCATTCTTACTACTACTAACACGTTAGGGGAAGCTCATTTCAGCTAGTGTCAACCAAAAATGGGTAAAATTTATATTTTTTTAGGTTTTCTGAAATTGGCCCCCAAAAAAAAATTTTCCTTCTTTTTTTAAAATTTTTTAAAACATGCATGCATTTTTTGTATTTCTTTTTGAATCTCTTTTACATTAAATGATTGCCAAATGCCTATATTTTATTATCGGATCTAGAACTAATTTGTAGTGTTATAGTTTTTGCCATGCTACTTTAAAACCAAAAAAAAAGGCTGGAAAAATTCTGAAATAGCCTCGGGTTAACAGTATATATATATAATGCAAGGACATTTTTTTATTTGTTTTGATTGAATATTTATTCATCTAAATTTTCTTTTACAACATTTAAAATAAGTAATGAGCCAGAACCCACCCATAGAGTTGATTTTTTCATCCCAGTGTGGCAGCTTCCCTGTGGGTGGCTGTAACAACGACTATATATATATATATATATATATATATATATATATATATATATATATATATATATATATATATATATATATATATATATATATATATATATATATATATATATTTTTTAATGGGCCTGCTGCCATTGCATTTTTTTTTCCCCTTTCCAGGTGATGGTCGAAGAGCGACGATGGTGGATGCGAACCAAGCAGTGGAAGGTTCAGGGGAGAGAACTTTTGGGTGGTGTGAGCAAAACTCAATTAGCCGAAAAGCTAAGTAGACGGGCTATGTGTATTTTGATATATATGTATATATACATATATATGTTAAAATATGCATGCCCACATTTTGGTTGTAGATATTTATTATTTCCCTTCCATTCCAGATAGGTGAAATTGAAACCAAATTGGTTAAACAAAAATAAAAGTGAAGATTCTGTTCCATAAAATAATTTATAAATCGAAGTAGTTAATTTATTCTGCTACTCAGAGGTACCAAAATATTCTGTACCATCTTTTTTGATTATTCTTCAACTTGAAGATCTTAGATTAAACGATTCCCCACATTAGGGTACGTCTTCTTTTTAGTATACCCTGTTCTTATAAGTTTACATTGATTTTCTGTTCAATATCATTGTTTATTTTTCCAATTTGCTATAATTGCGTGAGATTTGATAACTGCGTTTTCTGCAGGGATCAAATCTTGGGTCAACTTCTGAACCGATCTTGACGTTATTGATCCGGGCTTGAGTTCGTTTATCGGTGCTGGAGTATACTAATGGTGGATCAAGTATTTTATGAGGCATATGCGATCTCGTGACTTGAGTGTCCCAGTCTTTCTCTGGCCGGTTATTTCACCATCTAGTCATTGTTCACTTGCGGCTTAATAATTGCCGGAACTATCTGAAGTTAAGTTGCGGGCTATATTACTGATGCTGCCGCTTCACGTGACGCTTATTACACCAGAGGGTCGAATGTCTGCAGATAAATAAGTTATGTTTTCACTCATTGTTGATTGATTTACAGCCGTACTTATATTCGATACACATGGAATGTTGAAGTCACTAATTGCTAGCGGGATTACTTACTTGCATATATTTTGATGCGTCTGTAAACGTAAACGTAAAAAAACCTCATATTTTCTGTGTCTTTGTATTATTTTGAGTATACATATGTTATTTGTATATGTATTTTATGACCCCGTGACACTAAGAAGTATTGCTTCTATTATCTTATGTTGATTTTCTCAATTTGAATAATTTACCTATATTGGAGCTTATAATTGATATAATTGTATATACATTGTTCTAAACCGAATCATAATTATTTTTTACCAATATTTCGATAATATCGTATTATATTTTTCATTACCTTGAATATGCATGTATCTATATATATGCATATTTTGATAGTTCGGGTTAATAATCATTAACACGACAATTACCGTATTCTGTGGAGTGCCTGGATCGCTTTTGTAATACCATTTCTATTACCTCTGCGATCCCGTTAGCGTGGATTAGCCACTAGCCAGCCGTTAACATATTCTGACACTCACGGGAGTGTCTGATTTAAATAATTTGTACCGATTTGACTATCAGTCACGAGAATACACCTATATTTATATAGGTTTATTGATCGTTCTGGTAATTCAATTTTATTACCTACGATCTGGTCAACTTCGATTGGCCCCTCTGATCTGATAGGCTGTACTATTGCTGGAATTCGTTAATTTCATAAACCATATTATATTATATTTTTTATATTCTGAAAATGTATGGTGCAAAGCACAAGTTGTATATATGTATTATTTTTTTTAATTATATATTTTTATAAGTAATTGGTGTGTCTGCGTTTTATTTAATAGATAGTCTCCTTAGTAACACCTAGAGTATCCTGTGTTCCTTCCTTCTTTCTTTTACTCTGCAAGAAAGAGTTGCGCAACGGCTGGGCTGGCGCTCTCTTGCTGATCACGTCGATCATTTTCTTTCCTATTAGCTTTCTGCGCTTAGGGTTTTCTTTTCTCTTTTTCGACTATTGGCAGGGTTTGCCCCCTTCGCCGTAACATATTAAGTGGCGACCTTGCCAGGATACTCTGTTACTATTGGAGACTCTTATAGGGTGATTTTACATCCCCAAGCTTAAATATTTCAGTATGTCTGAGAATGCAGAGAATGCAAGTGGAGTGGATGATATTGAGACTTCCGGGACATTACACCTAGGGATCCAGTAGAGGTAGAGGAAAGAAATATGGTTTTGGAGGAGTTGAGACGTTTGACAGCTGCTCTAAATGAGACGCAGAAGCAGTTGAATGAAGAGAAAGCGGAGAGGCAGAGGTTGACGCAAGAGCTAGAAAGCAAACAAGAACGTAAGCCACCAGTTGCGGGGGGGACGTTTTCGATTTCCGTTTGAACGAGACAATTATAGCTCTCAGCTGTCCAGGGAAGTTGATAACCCTAGAGCATCGGAGGTTGTCGGAGGTAGTTTGGGAAGACACCATCTACCTAGAGTAGGCTTTGCTGGTCGTGAAGGTGGTGGGATGTATTCTGCCGCTGGAACATCAAGTGCGTCATACCAAAGCGCACCCGCACTATCAACTGTGACTACTGCAACTTATACTGCACCAATTTCTACAGTTCCATTGATTGATTTTGGTGGGGTTCCATCTAGCGGTGTAGGCACAGTGAGACCGGACCCTTTGGAAGCTATGCAGGCTCAGTTGACAATGATTACCAAGTCAGTTACTCTGCTGACGCAGTTGCATGCCCGGGCGTTTCGGCCGCGCGCCGCACCACCACCGAAGTTTATGCCCGACGATGGACAAGACTTTAATAAATTTCTCTGGAGGTTTGAACGATATTGTGAGTTCACCTACCCAGACCAACCTGATGACTGGCTGATAGTTTTGGGGAATTACCTGGGCGGATCATACTTGGATTTGTATCACCAGTTAACTAAAGATGAAGATTCATATCCTGCTGTAAAAAGTGCCTTAATTACATGGTGGAATCATGAGTCTGAGATGAAGAAGCAAAAGGCCACACAGGAGTTTATGCTGGCTAAGAGGAAGTCTGGAGAAACTATTAATATGTTCGCGTTACGACTTGAGCAACTGGCTAGTCGAGCGTACCCTGGTATGAACATGCGAACACATGACAACCTGCCGCTGGATGTGGAACAGAGAATGCGTGATTATATTTTGAATCATGAGGGGCGAACTGGCCAAAGGTTAGGTTTTGATCAGATAGTACGATTGGCCAATGAGCATTACAATGAACTCGGCATAGAACAAGGTAAGGATGAGGTGGAGTCTGAGGTCATCACCATATCTCATGTCACTCCTAAAGATTCTGCACCGAGGAAAAACATATGGAATGAAATTGTGAACCGTTATGCTCCTAGGCAGACTTCTTCACCTAAAGCTCAGAAGACGAAGCATCAAGAGAATGATAATTTTCCAAGAAGTCAGCAGAAAAATTCTGGTAATGCTGGAAGGACCCAGGGAAGCCCACAAAATGCTAGGAAAGCCCAGGCCAGCCAGCAAAACACGCGAAGATCAGCTAAGCTCTGTCATCATTGTGGCAAGACGAATCATACTATTGATGACTGTTTCCTCTATCAGAACATCTGTTCGTTCTGTCGAACGAAGGGACATCAAAGGGAGGAGTGCAGGAAGTTGCAACAAAGAAAAGAAAATAATCAATCCCCTTCACGGGCATTCGCATCACCAGCGATGATAAACTGAACGACTGACTGACTGATGACCAATGAACAGTCCATCAGTACGTAGATAGCCAACCTCTTCATGCCATGCCTGTTGGATGCACCGGATGTAGCCCTGCCTGCTTACGTGCGTCAGCCTATTAATTCTACCGCCTGCCACTTCCCCTGGGATTATTAACGCGTAAGGGTTCTTCATCGCCAGTTCAAAACAATCAGTGGTATTGGTCGCAATACTGTCCGGGTGACGCAGATGGTCAAGCTTGCATTGCGGTTTCGTAGCGGGTTTGTCACCGGTTTTGACGAGTTTTATGTGGTTCCTTCAGAGTGCTTGAGAGAATCCCTTGTGTTGGGAGTTCCGTTGTTGCGAGCCAATAATCTTCTCCCCGATATGTCAACACATCAGTTGCTTAGTCGCGAAGGAGAGCGGTTTAAGGTAATAGCACAGGACTCTATGAGAAGTGTTGAAGGAATGAAGATTTGCACTCGGGAGAATGCCAAGTTGGAAGCTTATCAATGTGGATTTATTTCAATAAATCTGGATGGCTGTCCATACGTTCAGGACACGCTCTTATTGGAGGGGGTTCGGGATGGTAATTTGGAAGTGCTTCCTGGGGTGGTCTCGCATGATAATTCGCCGGTGGTAGCTGTGTGTAACTACAGTGACCATGCAAGGTTTGTACCAAAAGGTTACTTGGTCGGTAAACTGCCAATTTCTGACGTCGCTGAGGTGAATGTGGGTCATGTGGAAGCTGTTGAGGATGACTCCAGCGAACCGCATATGCAGGAATATTGGACTAGAGACAAGATTATTGAGGAATTTGAATTTTCGGATATTCCGTTGGACGATGCGCAAAAGGAGCAACTTCTTAATCTTTTGCTGAAGTATTCTTCTGTTCTCAGTACGGGAGATGATGATGTTGGCCTGGCTGAGAATGTGCAGCACCATATTGAATTGACCACTGATCGACCCATCCATGTACCTGTGCGTCGATTTCAAGGGCCACTAGCGCAGGAGATCGAGCGACAGTGTTACGAGTTGGAGGACAGTGGCATCATCCGTAAAAGTCGATCACCATACTCTGCTCCTGTTGTGCCAGTGAGAAAAAAGGACGGTTCCTTACGTCTATGTATCGATTACCGGGCTTAAATAAATGTACTAAGGATGATGCTTTTCCCTTACCTAACCTAATTGACTCGATATATAATATGTCGGGTTCGAAATACTTTACCACAATCGATTTGGTTCGTGGTTATTACCAAATTGAAATGGCCGAAGATAGTGTGGAGAAGACTGCATTTTCAACGCCTCTTTCTCATTATGAGTTTCTTCGGATGCCATTCGGGGTGAAGGGTGGACCAGCCACTTTCCAACGGGGCATGATGCTGGCTCTTTCAGGAATTCCCTGGTCAGAGGTCATGGCTTATTTGGATGACATAATAATTAGGTCCCGCACTTTCGAGCAGCACTTGGTCTCTCTGGAAAAAGCTCTGAAGGCATTACAAGCTAATGGGTTTAAATTGAAGCCACAGAAGACAAAGTTGTGTCGGGAGTCTGTGGAATTTTTAGGGCATCTTATTAGTGGTCAGGGTATTCTTCCCCTGGAGAAAAACTTATCTGGAGTTCTTGATTTTCCAGTGCCTAAGACAGTTAAGCAATTGAGGCAGTTCCTAGGCATGGTTAATTTCTACCGTCGCCATATTCCTAATTGTTCCGCAATCGGTAAGCCGTTATCGTGCCAGACTGGCGGACGTGTGGTTCGTTGGACGCCGGAGTGTCAAACGGCGTTTGAAGTGCTCAAGTCAGCGTTGGTCAGTCCAACATTGTTGACATTTCCGGATTATGGTTTGAATTCTCCGCCCTTAGAACTCCACGTCGATGCTTGCTGGGGCAGTGCTATCGCAGCAGAAGGATGGCGAATCTCGACCCATAGCTTTCATTTCAATGACGTTTTCAGAAACGCAACAGCGGTATTCTACCGTGGAGCGCGAGTTAGCCGCTTTACGGTGGGCAGTGAGAGCCTTACGACCTTTTCTTTGCAATGAGAAAAAGTTTGTGATCTTTAGCGATCATGAGCCGCTCCAATATTTGCAAAACATGTCGGCCGCTGATGGGCGTATAGCTAGGACGTTAGATGAGCTTAACGAGTATAACTACGAAGTGCGACATATTAGCGGGAGGAAAAACGTCCTCGCTGATGCGTTGTCACGTTCGCCGCTTTCTGCAGAGGAATCGGAATATTTACCGAAGTCGGTGAGCAGTTCACTGTCCCAACGGGTTTTAGGCAGGTGGAGGTACCTGGGGGGGGTGATTCGCTCTTCAGATGTTTCGCGCTATGCTTGGAGGGGAGTGAGAATGCTCACATAGATATACGAGAAGTAGTTGTTGACGAACTTTTAAAAGATCCGAGTAAATATAATCTGCAGGGTAGGAACATTTTGAAAAGGCTGAGACTTATGAGACTTCCTGGACAGATGCCTATCCCGGAAGTAATTCAGGCATTTGCCCAACTTTGTAAATATCAGGTGCACGTGTATTATAATACGTCTACTCCCTTAATTTATGGTGATGAAAGTAGGTGTGTTCTTTGAGGTGTGTATCTGGTATACATTATAATCTGCTGCATCCAATTCAAAGTGATGGTGGAAAGCATGTACCACCAGACGATAGCAGCGATCGCCGGGTGAATATGGTAAAGGTTCAGAGTCTTAATATTTCATCTGACGCAGACCATAATCTAGTTTCTAATTCTACGATAGACAGTGAGGTTATTTTGAGAGAGCAAAAACAGGATCCAACTCTGAGGAAACTTGTTAGGGTGGTTAAAACTCAAACCCCAGTTCCGCAGTGGGATAAGACCTTAAGTTTATTTAAGACAGTGGGTGATAAACTTTCCTTGGAGGGTGATATATTGTACCTCAACTCGGGAGACCGTAGGAAATATATAATTCCCTTTTCATATTTGATTGCTGTAGTCTGTCAGATTCATTATGAATATGGTCATTTGGGAAGGAATAAGTTAATCTCTCTCATATATGAAGACTTGTGGAATCCAAGGGTGGTGCAAGTTGTGGCTGATGTGTGTAGAAGCTGTCCACATTGTCAGCAGAACAAGACAAATCCAAATAGTGTGAAACCACCACTCCTAAAAATTACTTCAAATCATCCTTTTGATTTGTTGGCAGTGGATTTGCTCCAGTTGCCACGGTCAAGAGGTAATAATGGTTATTGTTTTGTGGCCATTGACCACTTTTCAAAATTTATTTCAGTGGTCCCACTTGTTAAGAAGACTAGTGTTGCTGTGGCGAACGCATTTAAGTACAAGTTATTACCTTTTCTGCCATACATCCCTGACCGGTTGCTTAGTGATAGAGGGCTGGAATTTATGGGTGAACCGTTTGAGGAGGTCTTACGAGAGTTTGGTATTTCTCACGTGGTAATTTCAAGCCATATGCCTCAATGCAACGGAGTTACAGAGAGGGTCAATCGTACTCTGCTGCAGACATTACGGATGTTGGTGCAGGAGAATCCCGTTTCCTGGGATACCGAGTTGCCTCAGGCCGTGATTTTATATAATAATACTTGGCATGCCATCAAAGCAACGCCTAGCGAGGTTTTATTAAAAAGGGCGCATACTTTTGCCAGAAATCCTTGTTTGCAGCAATATTGGAGGGAACCTTCTTCTAAATTCGCTCCATACAAAAAGGGGGATAAAGTTGCTTATAAAACTCATCTTCCAGGGGATTTGGTCACAAACAAGTTTAAACGCCGATATACTGGTCCTTTTATTGTTCTCAAGGTGTATTCTAATAGTCTGTCATATGTTATTTCCCGATATCCTCTGGAGCCTCAAAGTAAAGAGGTAACCGCACATTATTCACAGTTACGGCCGTGGGTGGATGTTCCTGAATATTTGAGGAAAAACCACTATTTTAAGACCTTATTGCTGCATTCGGATGATGAGTGCGAGGAGGAAGTTAGGGAAGTCCGTGATATTTTGCCACCAGAGGAACAAGGGGAGGAGAGTAGTTTGGTGGTAGAGGAGCAGAATTTATTCGATGCCGTGGAGTTGGAGGAAGAAGAACAGGATTTTCTAGGGTTTGAGGCCTCACCATTTTCGTGTGATGAATATTCTGCTCTGCAGGACTTGGCTGAGAGTCAAGAGCGGTTAGACACGATGATGAAGCCTGTAGTATTAGATCAAGTACAACACCTTAGTAGCGGTGTGGCAAAACTCATTGAGGAGTCGTTCTCCAGTCCGAGTCGATCCTCCGTTGTTGGTTCTGCCAACAATCACAGTCGCATGGATCCTATTGAGGAGGGTTCTGTTGAGTCTGCGAGTTCGGAGTCCCGATTGTGGATTCCTATGTCCGCGTTACACCCTTCGGCGCGGCCTTATCGCAATAGGCGAATTTCTTTTACCGCTCCGCCGTTAGCGGATGGGTCGGTTCAGATGGAGTCATCTGAAAGTCGGGAGGAGTTTTTTGGAGCTGGAAACATCATGGAGCCAGACGTCAGCATTTGAGGGATTTAGCCCTCAGGTGCAAAAGTTGTTACGGTCATCCCCTCATAATAATTCACTGGGGGGCAGATACGATTCAGAGTCATCTAAGAGCGAGCATGAAAGCAAGTGTGAAAGTTTGCCTGGGGAGTATATAAATGACTCCTATGTGGAACCGGAGGGGTTTGCTATCATCCTGGAGCCAGGGGGTTCTGATATTCTGTTGGAGCCGGAGGTGACAAACCAGCGGCCGCATACAAGATCCAGGGGGGCTGTAGCGGATCTTTCGTATACCATGGCTGTCCCTCTGGAATATCAGCGCCGAAACCTATCAACATAGTTAAACAACTAATCGCAACAAATAGATTATCTAATGATGTACAATTGAACTGCATTTTTTTTTTTTTTTTTAACAAATCGTTAGGTGTGGAAAACGTACATAGCACGTAAAACTAAAAAAAAAATGAGTAAAAATAGATAAATTATATTGTGTGCCGATGAAAATAATTGCAACGGAAAAATAATGTTCATTTAGCGTAATCGTATTACGAAGGAAGTAATATTAAATGTTCTATTAACGGTTAATTAATTAAAGTAAAAACGTAAATCTGCGTCACAAAAGCAACAGAGCGGAGACAATCTCGTGGTATATATCAGAATGCAGCCGTGCTTTCCGAAAAGCGTATCGATGGCGAACGTAAAATGATAATAACATGATGAATTGCTCTGTACTAATTACCAATTGCCTTACAGGTCCTTATTTTTCATTTTTATTGTTCATTTTGATATATAACCAATGCTTTGTTCTAAGAGTGATATTTTTATTTGCAGATGAAGAACCTTCTGGTCGTCGGAGATTCCGAGGCGGTTGCTTTCCGCAGGGCAACCAATGAGTTAGAGGCCAAATGGGCCATTAAAATTAATGTCAATGCCCGGGCCGGGCGGAGTATTGAGGAAGTCCCGGCTATTCTTCGGGACTTAGACATTAAAACAGTAGATATTCTGCTGTTGGGGTTGACCTCCTTTGCGTGGCGGAAGGTGCTCTTCGCAAAGGCAGAGGGAGTTGCATTGTTACAGACGACCCTGCCGCGGACTGGAGCACAATTCCGAGGCTGATGCGTGCGCCAGGAAATCCGTCACCAGGCAAAAAAACGCATGGAGGTTTACCTCTGCCCCCAGCGTAAAATATTCAGCGTTTAATGAAAACATCGTTGATAAGGGAAGGACCTGAAATATTTGATAAATCTCTAATGGAGAGCGATAATAATGTTTCAGGCGGATATTTGCGCAGCAGGAAAAGGTTCCCGGAAGATTTATAACTGGGAACCTGTCTTAAGAAGTTGGCCCCGTGACGTTCTCATGATGAATCATGGTTCAACTGAATGCCCCAGGACAATCCTGTTTCTTCGGTTTTCACCGGGGACGCCCCCGCCTCGGTTTTGAGACACGATTCGGAATCCCCGTTTCCGGCAGTGTTACCGGATGGGTTGCACCCATACGGATGCATTGTGGAGGCATTTTCACCCATCCAACCAAGTTGTCGGTGGCTCCATTTTAGGCGGAAGCCGGCATTGGAGGCGGGGGTTGCGTCGGGGGAGGGATATTCTGTCCCTGTTGCCGCCCCGGTGGGTGGAGTGGCCGCGCCCGAGTCTCCGGTGCGGTCGACCCACCACAGGGGTTCCCCTGTCGGCAGTTCTTCCCCGGGAGTTCCGGAGTCAGTGTTGAGGCCTGTCGATGCGTCTACTGTTGACGATCCGCAGCCTGAATATTCTGCAGGTGACTCATCTGTGGTGAACGAGGAGATGACGGGGGGTGGTGAGATTGAGGTGGCATCACTGGTATCTTTGGAGATGTCCCCTCCGCGGGCTGGTGTGAGTGAGTTCGGGAAGAGCCGTAGTCTGTTGGATGAGTCGTTTGAGGAGGAGCTCATCTCGACAATGACGCCATTAGTTGCCTCTCCTGTGCTGACCCGTGGAAACACACGGGGTAACACCTATATACCATCAAAGAGTAGCTCTTCCGAATGGTCGGGGTCTCTGGGGGCTTTGAACTTGGTTGAGTCGGTGGCGGAGAGTCCAGTGGAGACGGAGTGGGGCCTTGCTTCCTGGGCGGATTCTTCTTTGGAATCTGCCCAGGCGTATTATGCTCCTAAAGATGGAGAAGTGGGAGTGAGCGAGTTGGCGGCGGAGGCCTTAAGTATGGCGGAGGAAAGGAAGCTCCAGTTTTATCTGGAGGGCCTGGAGAGGTGTATGATGCCGGGGGGCACGTCTGCCGGTCGGCGGGATGCTATCCTTAGGCGGGCCCAAGAAATGCTGCAAGTTATGAGGGAGCGGAAGGTATCCTCAACCTTATAAATTTTGTGTATGTTATTGACTCGCTATGAATGTAATCATGCGGATCGGGTGTAATATGCACCGTCGGGTTATTTAAAAGAACGTTTTGTATCTGGTAATATGTACCGTAATTTCATTTAAAGGAGATGTTATTTTTTTTAATATTTTGTACTGTACGGGTGTCAATTTAAAAGAAATGTCTTATTTTGTATAAATTTTTTCTATTTTATTGTTCATTATGATATATAACCATTGCTTTGTTCTAAGAGATACATTTTTATTTGCAGATGAAGAACATTCTGGTCATCGGAGATTCCGAGGTTGACTCGCTATGGATGTAATCACACAGGAGTGGTGTAATATGCACCGTGTCATAAGTAAAAGAATTATGTTACATGTCAAGATCATGCCCCACTTTATACAAAGAATAATGTTGCATGTTAAAGATCATGCTACGTTATACAATTAATAACCTATATCGGTAAAATATTTATGTGTAACGAGCAATGTTGTAAGCTCCTAATTGGGTAATTTGTTTTGTTTAAAGTTTTTATTATTATGTTTGTTTTTATGTATGCTAACATGGTAAATATGTATGTATTATGTTGCCGTCTTGCCAGGACTTGGGTGGCTGGCGATGTGCAATTGCCCTGGTATTGAACCAATTAATATCTTTTCTCGGGTTGCTGAGAAGATGAGGCATTTTCTGGTGGGGAATAATGTAATGGGCCCGCTGCCATTTCATTTTTTCCCTTTCCAGATTGTGTTGCCTCGACAGATGGTCAGGGAATGACGTGGTGGATGTGGACCAAACAGTGGAAGGTTCAAGGGAGAGAGAGCTTTTGGGGGGTGTGAGCGAAACTCAACCGAAAAGCTAAGTAGACGGGCTATGTGTGTTTTAATATATATGTATATATACATATATATGTTAAAATATGCATGCCCACATTTTGGTTGTAGATATTTATTATTTCCCTTCCATTGCAGTTAGGTGAAATTCAAAGTAATATTGATAAAATAAAGAGACAATGGGAAGCTGTGTTACAAAATAAACAATTCAAATATTTAAGTAGCGAAGTTATTCTGCTACCTAAGGGTACGAAAGTAGTCTGTACCATCTCTTTAATTATTCTTCGATTTGAAGATCTAAGATTAAACAATTCCCCCCACATTAGTGGCATACGTCTTCTTTTTAGTATACCCTGTTCTTATAAGTTTACATTGATTTTCTGTTCAATATCATTGTTTATTTTTCCAATTTGCTATAATTGCGTGAGATTTGATAACTGCGTTTTCTGCAGGGATCAAATCTTGGGTCAAATCTCGGAGCCGATCTTGAAGTTATTAATCTGGGCTTGAGCCCCATTTCGATCAAGACTTGGATTATAACTTATGGACATATCTGATCGTTACTCGAGTGTCCCTGTCTTTTCATGGTCACGTATTTCACCGTCCAGTCATTGTTAATTGTGGCTCAATAATTGATAGAACTATAGCCGAAGTTGCGGGCTATATTACTGATGCTGCCGCTTTATATGACGCTGATTACACCAGAGGGTCGAATAGCTGCAGATAAATAAGTTATGTTCTCACTCATTGTTGATTGATTTGCAGTCGTAAATATATTCGATACACATGGAATGTTGAAGTCACTAATTGTTAGCGGGATTACTTACTTGCATATATTTTGATGCGTCTGTAAACGTAAACGTAAAAAATTGTGTAAACCCTCATATTTTCCGTGTCTTTGCATTAAGGAGTCATATGCTATTTCTGTATATGTATAGTATAATCCGTGACAATTAAGAAGTGGCTGCTTCCTATTATCTTATGTTGATTTTCACAATTTTAAAAAATCACAAAATTTTATTCTAGCTTTGAAAAACCCAGAGGAATTGTTACTATTCTGGAATAATTTTTTTTTACCAATATTTCGATAATATCGTATTATATTATTCTGGAATAATTTTTTATAATGTAATTTCTATTACACCATATTCGTCATAATGTAATTTCTATTACACCATATTCGTTATAATGTAATTCCTATTATACCATACTCGTTGTAATGTAATTTCTATTACACTATATTCGTTATAATGTAATTTCTATTACACCATATTCGTTATAATGCAATTCCTATTACACCATATTCGATATAATTACGAACCGAACCGACCCCCGGCCCCGAGAATACACCTATATTTAAATAGGTTTATTGATCGTTCTGGTAATTCAATTTTTTTACCTCTACGATCCCGTCAGCGTTAATTAGCCCCTCTGATCTGATAGGCTGTACTATTGCTGGAACTCGTTAATTTCATAAATATATTATATTTTTTTTTATATTCTGAAAATGTATGGTGCAAAGCACAAGTTGTATATATGTATTATTTTTTTAATTATATATTTTTATAAGTAATTGGTGTGTCTGCGTTTTATTTAATAGATAGTCTCCTTAGTAACACCTAGAGTATCCTGTGTTCCTTCCTTCTTTCTTTTACTCTGCAAGAAAGAGTTGCGCAACGGCTGGGTTGGCGCTCTTGCTGATCACGTCGATCATTTTCTGTCCTATTAGCTTTCTGCGCTTAGGGTTTCTTTTCTTTTTTTCGATCTCTCTCTCTTTTCGACCATTGGCAGGGTTTGCCCCCCTTTTTGTATTTAATATATATATATATATATATATATATATATATATATATATATATATATATATATATATATATATATATATATATATATATATATATATATATATATATATTTCAGATGACCCTTAAGTGGGTTTGAACCCTTACCCTTAAGATGGTAAACCAAGAGTGTTACCTCCTGACCACGATGAGCTAAAAGGAAACCCACCACTTACCTCTGAAAGCTAACTTGGCTTCTCGAGAGGAGTGAGGCATGTCTATGGTGGGACATCTAACTCTGGATTCCACGCTCACACCCCTCGGTTCAGGGGAAACACTGGACAATTCTTATCCGGGACATCATATTATACACGTGATGCATTATTGTACATGATGACCCTAAGTGGGTTTGAACCTACCCTTAAGATGGTGCAAACCAAGAGTGTTGAGCCTGACCATTGATGATAGTGAAACTCACCACTTACCTCTGAAAGCTAACTTGGCTTTCAGTGAGGCATGTCTATGGTGGGACATCTAACCTCCGGTGTGCTACCCCGGACCCACCGGAGGTTAGATGTCCCACCATAGACATGCCTCACTCCTCTCGAGAAGCCAAGTTAGCTTTCAGAGGTAAGTGGTGGGTTTCCTTTTAGTTCATCGTGGTCAGGTAGTCCTTTTAGCTCATCGTAGTCAGAAGGTAACACTCTTGGTTTACCATCTTAAGGGTAAGGGTTCAAACCCACTTAGGGTCATGTGAAATGTACAGATAATTATGTGGTTAATGCATTAAAAGTAGTGATGGGACGATTATGAAATTTTGCCGATGACGATGACGATTATAGTAAATTTTGACGATGACGAATTATTTGAAAAAAATATATTTAAAAAATTTTTTTTTTCTCTCTCTCTATATATATAAAGAGAGTAGAGTATATATATATATATATATAGGTATATAGTGATATATATATATATATATATATATATATATATATATATATATAAATATATAATATATATATATATATATATATATATATATAGTGAGAGAGAGAGTAGCAGTGCAGTGCAGTGCAGCAGGTTGTAGGGGGGGGGGTTCACCAATGGAAGGGACAATGGACAGGATGGAATATATATATAATAACAATAATGCACAATAATAATAATAATAATAATAATAATAATAACAATAACCATATTTATAAGAACAATAATAATAATAATAATAATTGATAATAATATTAAATCATAACACTAATGAATATGAAAGTATTTATTAATGTTCATAAGACATGTTTGTAACGGCAACGATTTCCTAGGTCATGGTTGCTCCCTTCATATATGTATGCACATTTAGAACCAGACCTAAATGTAAGGTTTCCAAGTTTGCAGATGATAGCAAATTGGCTACCTCAGTTAGGAATAATGATGGAAGTATAAGATTTAAAAAAAGATAAGGAGGGAGCTGTAATCGTTGATGGACTAGCAAGTTCATTCCTTCTTCGACTAAATCTTTCTCTCCTCATACACCATGGTTCGATCTGCTTGTTCTCTGGCCAACCAGGCTAGAGACAGTGCGTATCGGGTGGAAAAATTCTCGTTCTCCAATCACTCTCGCTACTTTCATTCAGCTAGAAATCGTTGCAGGGATACCTTCGACGAGCCTTAGGGAACTACGGCGAGATTCTTGCGGTGTGGTGCTTGACATCCAAAGAATTTGATCTGGTATGGCACGCGTCACTGCTCTCCAAGCCCTCCCTTGGGTTTCCTCTTCTCTTTGCTTAATTTTGTCTAGCTTTCTTCAAATCTCTAAATATCGGCTGTTGTTGATGGGCGACTTCTTCTTCTTTCTGTCAATAGTGGTGTTCCTCAGGGTTCTGGTCTATCTCATACTTTATTCTACTTTCATTAATGATCTTCTCACCTCCACATCTAACTCTATCCACTATATGCCGATGACTGACCCTTCATTCTTCAACTCATTTCAGTTCTTCTCCCTCTTTTACTTCTAGAATTGCCTCTCGTCTTAATCCTTCCTATTTTATTCTCGCTGCTCTGGATCAAATTACCTTTTGGTGCCGTCTAACTTGTGAAATTCACCTTTAAAACCCAATCCTGCAAATCCCTTCTAAAACGTATTCTAACTTTCCTATTCCTTTCGACTTCTTCTCTCGTGTCTCCTGTTGACAATATAAACATCCTTGGCCTTAAACATAAACAAGAAATGTCTTGGAAACCTCACATCACAACGGTTGCTAGGCGGCCTCAAAGGAACTGGGAGTTCTGTTTAGACTTAGAGACTTTTTTCCTCTTCAGTTACTCCAGCCATACAAGGGTCTCGTCGGCCCCAGGCGGAGTAACTGCCTCATATCTGGGGAGGCTCTGGTTTCACCCGGCTTTTGGATAGGGTCGAGTCAAAGGCCAAAAGGCTTATAAACTGTTCTGTTGGTGCTTTATCTCTATTCTATAGGCACCCCAGCGGCAAGTGCTCGAGGGAACTTATCATTTGCGTACCACCACCTTTACGACGCCCTCGTAGCACAAGGAGTGCTGTATCTGTGTTGATATTGGTAACTCCAGGCTAGTTCGCTGTGGTGCTTCCTTCTTTCCCGCAACCTCTGTTCTGTGAAATTCCTTCCATCTTCTGCATGTCCTGCTGTATTTAATCTCCCTCACTTTAAAGCCTGCGTCTGTGCTCATCTGCGTAATTTGCGCTAGAGAGTGAACTTTTGAGCGTACTACACCCCTCCTTGAATAGGGCTCTGACTGTGAATGGTGGTGACAACTGTAAAAAAAATCCTTAGGTGGGCAGATATGTGGCAAATGAACTAAATCCCTTACTCACCCCATCCAAAACATCATTTAGAAAATCGCACTCTTCAACATTACCCTCAGATGGACCATATGTCGCAACCACAAAACATACTTTTACCTATTCAAATTTAAATTTAACTTTAGAATTCTAGCACTCACACAATCAAAATTCACCATAGTCTCAACACAAGTCACCATCAGAATTGCAAATCTTTCTATCCCCCCTCTCATTCCTTTAAATACCAACAGAAACCCATTTCACACCACACCACTCATTTTCACCATTTCTCTTCCATCTTTGTTTCAGTCACAGCTAGCAAATCACATTATTCTTTCTAAATGCATCCATCACCTCTCTCCCTCTTCCCCTCAACATTTATTCCTCTGACATTCCATGTATCCATACGATTCATACATTTTCGCCTAAAGATAGAACGTCGCTTACGGCGATCACGACCTTCTCTGAGCTATGCATTAGCATTCCTGGCAAAAGATAAGTGGTAGTGGGCAGCCAACCCAACTACCACCATCACTTAGTTGCCTTCTACGACACGCAGGACATACAATGTCGGCAATTTTTCTCCCACACATAGGATAGGGATGTCTCTACAAGTTGTCTAGGAAGAGTGGTGTGTGGATATATATGTATATATATGTGGATAAAAGATGGTGTCTCAAAGATGTTGTCTGGAGGATTAGTGTGGATATGAACGTAAGAACAGAAAGGCGCGAACCATTAAGCACTGGAATGTCATACATTGAAATTTGGCATATACATATATAGTAATATATATATATATATATATATATATATATATATATATATATATATATATATATATATATATATATATATATATATATATACAAATATATTATTTTGTTTTTAATATTATCCATAAAAAATTCTTAATATTTGTTCAATTAATCGAGAAATGAATCGGCTAAAAATTGCAGATGCATATCAAAAGAGGATATGCTTATTTTCAATAAGTCGATATCATTCTTATTTGCAATGCATCACTCAATTGAAAGTTTTTGATCTCGGTTTTTCTAAATTTATCATAAAGAGAGTATATAAAGATATATATATATATATATATATATATATATATATATATATATATATATATATATATATATATATATATATATATATATATTTATATATATTTTTACATTAATAAATTCTATATATCGAGACAAAATGATTGAGAAAAAATGAGAGAGAAGAAGAATAAATTGTATTTGAGGTTTTATGATTTTGCAGGTGTAAAACAGGATCATTTGGGAAGTCTCTGTGGCAGGTATTAAATGATATTGGTGTTGGTGGTAGGCTTCTGAATAGAATCAAAGGTGTGTATGACGATAGTGAAACGTGTGTAAGAATAAATGGAGTCGAAAGTGATTGGTTTAAATATTAATAGCGGTGTGAGGCATGGAAGTGTTATGTCCCTTTGGTTATTTAATATGTATATGGATGTGGTTATGAAAAAGTTAGAGGTGGGGATGGCAGGGGAAGGTGTTAGAATGAAGGATAATGCAAGAGTGGAGGGTGCCCAGCTTATTGTAAGCGGATAATTTGATTTTGTGTAGTGAATCTGAAGAGTTTGGAGGCTTGGTAGATGGGTCTTGCAGGGTGTGTAAAAGGAGGGGTTTTAAAGTAAATGTAGATAAGTATAAGGTTATGGTAGTGAGTGAGGAGAGTCCGCAGTGTGAAGTCATGTTAGTTGGTGAGGGACTGGAACAAGTATCTGAGTTTAAATATTTAGAAGATATGTTGGATCAAAAGGGAATGGATGATACAGAGTATAGTAGGAAACTTGTGAACGGTAGGAAGGTGAATGGAGCAATTAAATCGTTGATGGATGTAAAGGGACTAAGTCATGTGAGACAGGGTCTTACATGAGGGTATGTTGTTACCTGTGTTAATAGTGAAACTATGGTCTGGAATAAGAGTTATAGATCTAAAGTACAGTGTGTTCAGATTGACAAACTTAGGGGCATGTTAGGTGTGAAAAGAATTGATAAAATGAGGAATGAACGCATTAGGGAGTTGTGTGGTGTGAAGAAAGGAGTAAATGGGAGAATAAATTAAAGTACATTGAGATGGTTTGGTTATGTAGAAAGGTTGGATGATAGTCGGTTGGTTAAGCTGATGTATAGTGGTGAGTGTGCTGGGAACCGAAGAAAAAGTGGGTTGAGTCAATAAAGGAATGCCTGAAGGAGAGGAATGTGAGTTTGGCAGAGGCGAGAAGAAAGGTGCATAATACGAGTGAATAACGGGATTTTGTGAGGGTGTATGGTTGTGGCCCACCTGTGCCAAAGGATGAACCCTACATTGACGAGATGCCATAGTGAGGGTCCGTCGCGGTACTATGAAGCTCTAGGGTGGATTTTTCTGACAGCGGACAGTTCTTACTAAAAGTTATAATGGGGGCGGTATGGCTGGGCTTATCCTGTCCCATTCTTCTACTTTTTTTCTGTTTCCAGTGTATGTATCGCACCTCCCCCTCAGTCTTGGGATGATGATGATGATGATGATGATGATGATGATGATGATGATGATGATGATGATGATGATGATGATGATGATGATGACGATGATGATGATGATGATGATGATGATGATGATGATGATGATGATGATGATGATGATGATGACGACGATCAATGAAGTCGATGAAAATGATTAATTAATGACACGACGACTTAATTTACCCACTTCACCACTCCATCACCTACCCACTCACCTTACCTCACTCCACTAATTTCACCCACTCCACTCACTCCACTACCCACCTACCTACCTACCTTACCACCACCACCACTTACCTACTCACCTAATTTTACCCACCACCTACCTTACCTAATTACCTACTCACTAATTACTCCACTTACTTACTCACTCACCTTACCTTACCTACTCACTTACCTTACCTACCTAATTACTCACTCACCTACCACTCACCTACCTTATATATGACCTACCTACTTGAATGCTCAACTAATTACATATACACTCAGTAACAACCACTTACTCCACCATCTACTTACTCATCACACACAATCGTGGCTGCTACATGCCACAGTACGCCACACACACACACAGCTGTTGTCACACACACACACATATATATATATATATATAGAGAGAAGTATATATATATATATATATATATATATATATATATATATATATATATATATATATATATATGGTATATAATCATCACCCACTTCTTTCCGCCGAATGGGGGGAAAGCAGGCAACAGCATGCACTGAAACAGAAAAGTAGTAGAAGAATATGATGCATTGACGCAAGTCGAAAAGAGTTCAGACATACCGCCCCTTTAACCCTTTATGAGAACTTGTCGCAGTAAAAAAATCCAACGACCTTCATAGGACTGGACGGGACCCCACACTCATGGCATTCCCGTCAATGTAGGGTTCATCATTTAACCCAGGTGGGCCACAACAATACCCCTCACAAAACCCCGCCATTCACTACTATTATACACCTTTCTTCTCGTCTCTGCCAACCTCACATTTCTTTATGTATATACAACTATATATACATATATAT
>JABUQX010078385.1:0-10000 GCA_015478945.1 Trachelipus rathkii
GGCACCCACCACTCATCTCCATTCTCCATCATCAATAACACCATTTTCCTGCGCCACCCCTATCTTAATTCTTTTCATAACCCCCATCCTATACAAATTGAATACCAAGAAGACGTAACACAACCCTGTCTCACTCCACTGTTATACAAACCAATCACTTTTGACACCATTTATTCGTTACACACGCCTCACTATCGGTCATAATACTTTTGATTCCATTTCAGGCCTACCACCAATTACCATATAATCATTAACACCTGCATTAGAGCTTCCCTATTAATATCATACGCCTGCTGCAAATCCATAAAACCTAAAATACAATTTATTCTTCTTCCCCTCAGTTTTCTCAATCTCATTTGCTTCAATGTAAAAGATTTGAATCCACAACATTCCTTCTACCACTCCTAAAATCGCCCTGTTCTCACTGAATCAGTCCTTCAGTCATCGACCGAACACTCTTTCAACCAAACAATATCAGGCAATATATCTTCCCTACAACATCATAAACTATTCCCCTACAATTTCTACAGTTCCCTTTATCTCCCTTACCCTTATATAAGGTACTATTAATGCTCTCCTCAATCCAATCCCTCGGAACTATACCCTAAATAAACGCTTTATTAACAGCAATTCCAGATCCAATCAATTTACCTCTCGCCTCCGTTCATTGATCATTTTCACCAGTAATTTCATCATATTGCTTGCAGATTTACCATTATCTTCACTTTTTCACTCGTACCCATACCTCCTCCTTTCTTAATCAAACTCATCCCCAAAATACCTATTCCTTTTACACTATCCACAAACCACACAACATTCACTATCATCTTCATTACTGCCAATATATTATTACAGATTTTCGAAATGTTCTTTCCACACTCCCTCACAATCCATTTTCATCAGTTACAAAAGCACCAATCCATATTCATTATTCTGAGCAGGTTCCCTTTATTCTCATATCTTAACCTTCGCGCTTGAGTTCAGAATAGCTTCCTATTACCCCTCGTACAAGTTCCCCATTCATCCTTCTTCCAAACTGTTCATTTACCCTCTTTGTTATTCTTTCCTACCTATACACCTTTTAGTATTTCTTTTTTTTCCTCCTTTATATAATTCCAAGCATCTTTCTTTTGAAACTTCATCATTGCTTTTTTAGTACTTTCAACCACGCTTCTTTTTTTTACTTTAACCGCTTGCTTCAACCTCTTCATTCCACCACTCACTTGTTAACATTCTTACTTCCTAACTGTAGCAATCCACATACTTTTTTTGCAAACTGCTAACAATTTGCTTCCTCATTTGCTCCCAAAGATTTGTTCAGTTTTCAACTTGTTCACATTTCAACTGATTTACTTGCGAGCGCTGTTAATATACTTATCCTATTACCTTGTTCACTTAACTTCTCACTCTAATTTTTTACCCCCACTTATCCTTTCGTGTCGCCTTCCTCTCCATCCAGCCCCCACTAACTTAATTTTACATAGAACAACATAATGATCCAATAATCCCATTCCTAAACCCCTTACTGAATATATATATATATATATATATATATATTATGGATCCATATATATATATATATATATTATATATATATATATATATATATAATATATATAGATATATATATAATATATATATATACAAAATATTTCCTCTTTATATTATACAATATATATAACTATTCTAAACATACTCTATTAGCGTATATATATATATATATATATATATATATATATATATATATATATATAAGGGTGATTGTGGAGTCCAGGCCAATTCACTTATTTACATTAGTAGTTAGTTCCAGTGTTGACCAAAACCTAGAATGGAATTCTTATTCTAATATAGAATAAGATAGTACATTCAGTTATTAATGTTGGACTGCATATGTACAATATTTTTTGTTTGTTCATTATTTACTCGTTGGTTTTTATATGGGTTTACTAAATCAGTTTTTCTCCCTTTCAGTAGTCATCCTAATGATTTCATGATTAATATATATTTTGATTCTAATATTTATGACAAGTTGTTATAAAGTTTAAAAGCTTAATGAAAGCATGCATACTTACCAAAGTATTGATGATGATAGTTCCAACACATCACTGATGTACCCACGAAGTTAGGAATACTTACTTACACATTAGGATAACATTTCTCACAGGTATGTGATCATGTTTTGAACTCTTATTCAACATTTATTAAATATGTAACCCATGAAAGTACTCACTTCATTCCCTTCTTTATAGTACTTCCCCAAGATTCCTCAACCCTTTGATTCTTCTGGACTCGTAGGAAATACTCTTAAATAAGACCCCTCACAGACGTTCTTATCGTTAGGGTAAGATCTATCTTTTATCTCAATATTTAAATATCTTATGGTAATTAATGGTTTAATATTCAAATATTTAAAAACAATTACATAACAACTCTAATTCCTGTAATCATTTTTACAGGGTCTTTATTTTTGATTCTTATTGTTGGGTTTAATTTACCTTACAAGAATCATCTTTATTTAGGGTCTTGATCTTCACTCAAGACAGTTTTGTTTTGGGTCCAGCCAACCCTTGATCTTACTATAGGATCTTCATTATAGACCTCGCAATACTCATCCTAAATTTTGATCTTATCATTTGTTTTCACTATAGACTTCGCAAGATCCAGTCTCAAGTTTTAACCTTAATTTACCTTAAAGTCACTTGTGACCATTATTTATATTTACCTTGTTTCCGTTGAGATTGTTCCACAATTAAATACATTTTTGTATCTGGAATCTTCTCAACCACACCCTAATATAGTAATTATTTATGGTTTTAGGTTTAAGTAAAATTATAAACATAAGCAAGTACTCTATAAAAATACTGGAGTCTGATTTGCTTCATATATCTAGCTATCCCCTTACTTATCCCGGATAACTGGTGAATGTATTAACATTACCTCTACTACTTTTGATAGTATATATGGATTAATAAATCTATCTTTTACTTCTCTTTCATTCTTACAATATTGAGGATTCATATCGTTTAAATCCTCCATACCTACCACCTAAGTCAAAGTCGTACCCACGTAACACTAAGCATAATTTCCCATTGCACCAAAATTCTTACTCAAGAACGAAAACAAACACTGATATGTACTCAGGCCCCATCATAAAACAAAAAATCGATAGGATGGAAGAAGCCATCTTACACTTGAATTCCTTACTCAAGAATTCACATAATTTTAAGGGGAAGACCCGGTAACCAGTATACACTAGCATAATTGGTACAAATTCTATAATTATTTAAAGATTTTGAGCTTACTGCCAACTTCATATCTTCCACAGCCGTATCACAATGGTTAAATTTACTCGGCAGACCAACTTGCGATCACTTCCTTAAGGTCTAATTGTTTGTCACCTAAGGATGATAGAGATTCATTTCTCTGTTTGTCGGAGAGGACCCCTCATCAATGGTATGAGAGAAGAAGAAAAAGGAAGGAATCCCCTATGCACTACATTTCAAATCTGCCCGGCCCAACGTTACAAAAAATGACGAGTTATTCGTTTGTTTGCTACAGACATAGGAACGTCTGGCTAAGTCATGCTCACCATGGTCTAGAACATGAAGTGGCCACGAATCTCTCCAACTACATTTTTTTATGTAGCCTTCCCACAAACATAGAACAAGGTGTTAGAGAGTACATAACAATGTACGAGCTCAATAAAAATTGGCGTACACCCTGGTCCGATATCGTGGGGTATGCTGAATTCCTATACACCCATAACAAAGATTTCTCAAATTTCCCATTTACATATCCCCCTAACACAGAACATGTCGTAAAGAATATACAAAATACTAATTACCCTTCTAAGGTTTCCACTCATACAACTTCTAAAAAGTTACATTCTTCTAAGAACATAACCTATCACAACTCTTCTTTAAACAATCGCAGTGGTCGTCACCCTTTTCGCGATCTTCCTCATAAAAATTCCCCACATGAAAATAATCAAACTTTTATTTCTAAAAGACCTAATCTAGATTCTGTTGACCGTAAGACCCTCGTCTGTGACTTTTGTAATAAGATCGGTCATCAGATGCGTGAATGCTACAAATATCTGGAAATTTGTAGTTACTGCAAAAAGAAAGGTCACGTTATAGCTGACTGCAGAACACGTAAATCTGTTCCAACATCTCTCCCACAGAAAGTTCGCAAGGTTGTTTGTCCCTTTTGCGGAGGTCCTCACCCGGGGATGAAGTGTCTTCAGCACCCTCCATCTCAACAAACGCCGCCAGACTCTCCGAACACTCATACTTCTAAGTTTTCCACTACTTCTAATTCTTCCACTTCCACTGAACATACTACTAAGAATGTATATTACGGAAAATCTCTTCCCAAAACGGAACAAAGTACACGTCCACGGAACGAATGTCCGTTGTCCCCTAATCATTCACATTCTCAGGATACTAATTCCGACTTGCCTAAACAGTATTTACCTAATACTAATGTACCTAACCCTTGTGTACCTAACACTAATTTACCTAACCAAGATTTACCTAATACTAATTTACCTGACTCTTGTTTACCTAATCCTAATTTATCTAACCTTTGGTTACCAAAACCATATAGTCCTTCTTTACCAAAGTTAAATGCACCAGTTGTAAGTAATCCACCGGTGGAAGAAAAGCCAAACACAGATTTCTCATTCTGTTTTCCATTTATGAACATGGAATCATTTACTTACAATTCACAACCCAATGAAACGTCTTCTTCCTTAATTTCTGACTACAGAAACACCGAATCACACAAAGCACTTCCTGTGACTTTACATGAAACTACCAAAGAATTACACAGTCATGTACGCACTGTAGCTGTTAATTGTACACGGTTTACCACCAATCAGTTAACCATATCCGTAGCTTTTGGAAAAAATAGTCTTAACTTTGAACAATGTATTGTTGACACAGGAGCCAGTATTAGCTTAATTAGCTATGAGGCCATTCCTCAACAACTGAAACACCTTATAAAACCTTCTAAGGACATTGGAATAAATGCCATCAGTGGCTTAACACATGAACACACTGTCCCTGTAGATTCATACATCAATATTCCATTACATTTCCTTGATAGTGACTATTCTACTACCCCTATCAATTTCCTAATAATCCCAGGAGAAATGATGTTAGCCCCAGTAGTATTGGGAGCGACAGCCCTTAAAGAAAACCATTTACTCCCCGATCTAACATTGAGAAGACTGATTAAAAGACTCGGCAACCGTTTCGAGTGTATCGTAAAAGATATAAATCAGCCTCACACCAACCATGTGTCAGAAAAGCCCTTTAATTCCAAATCCCATAAGCACAGAAAACGTAAAAGCTGGCGTTTGTTTTAAATAATTTCAAAAACTTGATTTAACTATTCCTAGCCCTAGGTTCGCCTGATTTTTTGCGATATATAGTATTTATATATACAGAGTAAAATAGTATAGTTCATGTCTATTCAAGCATATATATTGCAACTTATATATGCCATTACATATATTTTCTCCAGAAACCTTGAGACATGCTTCATCGGTTTAGAATTTGTTCAGAATAGCTGTTATAATATTGTGAAGCATTTGCCTTTGAGCTTGATATGGCAAGGTTTTTTTCTCTTTGAAATTTATACATGGTAAATATTGTGATCAAAATATTATGATAAATATGTGAGTAACATTTGCCTTTTTGGTATGGCAAAAATGTGTATTATATCAGTTGTCCAAAAAAATGGAATTAGTGAGAATATAAAATTATAAAATGGCCCCAAAAGTTACGTTAATTTTACGTTAAAATTTCTCTTTAATAAAAGCAAGAGGGGTGTATAAATTTTATATTCAAAAGTATATCAGCTTTGTTTGTAAAATAATAACTTTTGAGAAAAATGGTCTAACCTGTGGTGTGTAATAGCTCTGAATAAATCTATTTATTATCAATGTCAAATTACTAATATATTTTTTTTGTATTTCCCATCCCATCTCCCAAGAAAGTTCGCTGTTTTCTAAATTCTTACTGTTCTTACTGTACCTGTCCTATCGTAGTTCCAATTAATTGTATGGTTTGTAAGGTATAACTTACTAATAGTAGAACCTACAGATACTAAAAACATTCTAATGGTATTAGAGGTGTTTAATGCATGTAGACACCTGACTCCCAAAATACTAAATCACCCTCTATCTCTACCTCGTAAAACTAAGTTTATGCTCTGTTATTTATCATGCCTTCGAAAGTAAGGTGGGGTTTTTAGGCTTAGTGGGGGAGAGTGTAAGGGTGATTGTGGAGTCCAGGCCAATTCACTTATTTACATTAGTAGTTAGTTCCAGTGTTGACCAAAACCTAGAATGGAATTCTTATTCGAATGTAGAATAAGATAGTACATTCATTTATTAATGTTGGACTGCATATGTACAATATTTTTTGTTTGTATATTATTTACTCGTTGGTTTTTATATGGTTTACTAAATCAACATTTCTCCCTTTCAGTAGTCATCCTAATGATTTCATGATTAATATATATTTTGATTCTAATATTTATGACAAGTTGCTATAAAGTTTAAAAGCTTAATGAAAGCATGCATACTTACCAAAGTATTGATGATGATAGTTCCAACACATCACTGATGTACCCACGAAGTTAGGAATACTTACTTACACATTAGGATAACATTTCTCACAGGTATGTGATCATGTTTTGAACTCTTATTCAACATTTATTAAATATGTAACCCATGAAAGTACTCACTTCATTCCCTTCTTTATAGTACTTCCCCAAGATTCCTCAACCCTTTGATTCTTCTGGACTCGTAGGGAATATTCTTAAACAAGACCCCTCACCGACGTACTTATCGTTAGGGTAAGATCTTTCTTAATTTAGTATAATAATAACTTACTTTAATTCTTTAATCAATGGTCATAATTAAATAACAATTACATAACAACTCTAATTCCTGTAATCATTTTTACAGGGTCTTTATTTTTGATTCTTATTGTTGGGTTTAATTTACCTTACAAGAATCATCTTTATTTAGGGTCTTGATCTTCACTCAAGACAGTTTTGTTTTGGGTCCAGCCAACCCTTGATCTTACTATAGGATCTTCATTATAGACCTCGCAATACTCATCCTAAATTTTGATCTTATCATTTGTTTTCACTATAGACTTCGCAAGATCCAGTC
Source organism: Trachelipus rathkii (assembly GCA_015478945.1). Classification (NCBI taxonomy): domain Eukaryota; kingdom Metazoa; phylum Arthropoda; class Malacostraca; order Isopoda; family Trachelipodidae; genus Trachelipus; species Trachelipus rathkii. Next base: position 7,190 of record JABUQX010078385.1, read on the forward strand.
TCAAGTTTTAACCTTAATTTACCTTAAAGTCACTTGTGACCATTATTTATATTTACCTAGTTATTACCTTGTTCCCGTTGAGATTGTTCCACAATTAAATACATTTTTGTATCTGGAATCTTCTCAACCACACCCTAATATAGTAATTATTTATGGTTTTAGGTTTAAGGAGAGTGAGAGATTTTTCATGAATAAAAATACATGGAGTTTCTGTAGATTTCTTCTTTATACATGCAAACACGAGAAATAAATATATTTACATATAAATATTCTTCTCAGATATATGGATTAATAAATCTATCTTTTACTTCTTTTTCATTCTCCCCTCTACTTCTCTATTGTTATAAGTGATCTACTTTTAGCCACAAACCAGGAGCATTTGGAACAAGCTTATGGTCCCTCCTTCTTGTATCCTGACGTAAGAACGAAAGTCTGATGGTTCTTTTCAATATCTCCTCCAGGTAGATAAAGCATAATTCCTTTTTAATTTTCTCACTGTTTTAAATTATTTTATAATAATTTTGATAATACTAATTACTTTTTCTTCTGGAGGTCAAGTGACCGTAACTTATTCATGCCCTCGTCACTTGGTCTCCACTACATTAATTTGTAATATATATAATATATATATATATAATATATATATATATTATATATATATATATATATATACATTATATATATATATATATATATATATATATATATATATATATCTATTTCTTGCCAGGAATGCTAATGCAGGCCTCGGAGAAGATCGTGACCACAGTAAGCGACCTTCTATCTTTCGGCGAAATTGTATGAATCGTATGGGTACATGGAATGTCAGGAGGAATAAATGGTTGGTAGGAGAGAGTGAGAGGTTGAGGATGTATTTTAGAAAGGCAAATTTGATTTGCTCGCTGTGACTCGAAACAAAAGATGAAAGGAAAAGGTGAAATTTAGTGTGTTGATGTGAAATGTGTGCGTGCTGCGTGATGGAAAGAGACAATGAATGGAGAGGAAAGAGAAGGAGATTGCCATGTTTGAATGAGTAGACCCTGCTGGATATGAAGACATATGGTAGACTTTTGATTGTGTGCGGTACCTAAGAATTCTAATGGCTTAAATTTAAATTTGAAAAGGTCAAGGATATGTGTTAGGGGTTCGTGACGATGGCCATCTGAGGAAACGTTTGAAGAAGAGTACGTATGTTTTGGGATAATCTGAAATGAATGTTTTGGATGGGGTTGAGTTAGGAGCTTCAGGATTGATATGTTTTGGGGGACCTGAGATGTTGATAGCACGTGATTCAAAAAAGGGAGGTATAACAGTGTTTTGGGGTGGCGGAGAGAAAATGAGACATGGTAGGAAGGTGATTGATTTCTGTGAAGAGAGAGTATGTGTGTAAGTAATACTTTCTTTAAACACAAGAATATCCATAAGTATACTAGGTTGGATGTAAGGTAGGAGATGATCGAAGTGAAAAGTATGCATTGATTTAGTGTGTGAAGATGGAGAGGTTGAGTAATGTGTTTGGATGTTAAATCCAGTTAGGGTTTAGAAGGGGATTATCGGATCATTATGTTGTTCTATGTAAAATTAAGTTAGTGGGGGCTATGGATGGAGTAGGAAGGTGATACGAAAGAAGTAGAGATAAACAGTAGAGTGAGAAGTTAGGTGCCAAGATAAAAGGATAAGTATGTAAGAGCGCTCGCTAGTAAAACGGATGAATGTGAACAAGTTGATACTGAGCAAATCTGGGGGCAAATGAAGGAAGCAATGTTTAGTAGTGCAAAGGAGATGTGTGGATGTGCTAAGTAGGAAGTAAGAATGTTAACAGCGGATGGTGGAATGAAGAGGTGATTAAAGCGGTTAAAAGTAAAAAAGAAGCGTGGTGAATGTACTAAAAGCAAATGATGAAGATTCAAAAGAAAGGTGTCTGGAATTTATAAGGAGGAAAAAAGATAATACTAAAAGGTGTATACGTAGGAGAAAACAAAAGGTAAATGAACAGTTTTGGAAGGCAGGATGAATGAGGACATACAAGGAGAATAGGAAGCTCTTCTGAAAAGAGCGCGAAAGGTTTAAGAATGAGAATAAGGGAATCTTGCTGTAGAATAATGAAAGTGATGGTGCTTTTTGTAATGATGAAATGGATGTTGAGGTAGGTGTGGAAAGAACACTTCGAAAATCTGCCACAATGATTAACAGTAAGGATGAGGTGTTAGTGAATGTGTGCAGGTTTTGATGGTGCAAGAAGGAATAGGTATTTTGGGGATGAGGTTATTATTAAGGAGGAGGTAATGGTAGAGTGAAGAAAGTTGAAGAATGGTAAGATCTGCAGGTATTAGATGAAATTACTAGTTTTGAAATGATCAAGAGCGGGTAGGCGAGATGGTGATTGATTGGATTTGGAAGTTTTTAATAAAGCGTGTTCATGGAGGGTTATAGTTCCAAGGGATTGGAGGAAAGCGGTAATAGTACCCTTGTATAAGGGTAAGGGAGAAAAAGGGGAACTCTGTAGAAATTATAGGGAATAAGTTTATGAGTGTTGTAGGAAAGGATATATGCTGGTATTTTGGTCGGAAGAGTGCGTCGCAGTGACTGAGGGACTGATTGGTGAAAACAAGGTGCGTTTAGGAGTGTTTAGAGATGTGGTGGATCCAAAATCTAGTTACTTGAAACAAATGATGAGGAAAATGAGGGAGGAAAAGAAGAATAAATTGTATTTAGGTTTTATGAGTTTGCAACAGCCGTATGATAGAGTTAATAGGAAGCTTTTATGGCAGGTGTTAGTGAATTATGGTGTGATGGTTAGGCTTCTGAATT